>PVJI01007280.1:0-79402 GCA_004026765.1 Micronycteris hirsuta | reverse complement strand
AAAAAAAAAACAAAATGACTGAGTGAGTAGAGCAACAAATCTGCATCAAATTTTGCATTAAGCTTGAATATTCCTCCTTGGAAACTATTTAGGTGATGCAGAAGGCCGCAGCTATGGGCAACTGGTGTTTGGCAGCTTCATCACAACAATGTGCTCACTCATGCATCACGTCTCGTGCAGAGTTTTTTGGTGAAACATCAAAGCACCCAGGTGACTCAGCCTCCCTACAACCCAGATTTGGTGCCCTGTGACTTCTGGCTTTTCCCAAAACTAAAATCACCTTTGAAAGGGAAGAGATTTCAGATTGTCGATGAGATTCAAGAAAAACGATCAGGCAGCTGATGGTGATTGGGAGAACTGTGTGAGGTCCTGAAGTGCCTACTTTGAAGGGCACTGAGGTGTCACTGTCCTATGTACAATGTTTCTTGTATCTTGTATCTTCTTCCGTAAATGTCTTTATTTTTCATATTACATGGCTGGATACCTACTGGACAGACTTTGTAATTTACGTACAATAAAATGTACTTATTTTAAAAAAAAAGAACAGTCTAACAATAGACAAGGGAGAGGGGGGAGGGGACAATGGGGAGAAGAGTTTTCAGGAATCACTGTAGAGGACACATGGACAGAACTAAGGGGGAGGAGGGAGGCTGGGGGGAGGTGAGACGGGAGGGGAAGGGAGGGGGAGGGGAGAGGATGCAAATAACTGTAATTAAACAAAAAAATTAATAAAAAAAGAAAAAAAAATCCTATAGACTCCGCCAAAAAACTACTCAATCTAATAATTGAATTTGGCAGAACAGCAGGATATAAAGTCAATATCCAGAGATCAAAGGCATTTTTATATACCAACAGGGAAACAGCAGAAACAGAAATCAGGAAAAAAATCCCATTTGATATAGCAACAAAAAATAAATAAAATATCTGGGAATGAACCTAACCAAGGAGGTAAAAGACCTCTATTCAGAAAACTACACAACACTGAAGAAAGAAATCATGGAAGACACAAACAAATGGAAACATATACCATGCTCATGGATTGGAAGAATCAACATCATCAAAATGTCCATACTCCCCAAAGCAATGTATAGATTCAATGCAATCCCTATCAAAGTACCAATGACCTATTTCATGGATATAGAACAAACACTTCAAAAATTTGTATGGAACCATAAATGACCCCGAATATCAGCTGCAATTTTGAGAAAGAAGAGCAAAGCAGGAGGGATCACAATTCCTGATATCAAACTGTATTACAAGGCCACTGTAATTAAAATAGCCTGGTACTGGCATAAGAACAGACACATGGTCCAATGGAAAAGGATATGGAGCCCAAAAATAAACCCAACTCCATACAGTCAATTAATATTGGACAAAGCGGGCAGCAGCATAAAATGGAGCAAAATAGCCTCTTCAACAAATGGTTTTGAGAGTGCTGGACAGCTACATGAAAAAAAAGAAACACGAGCACCAACTTACACCATACACAAAAATAAACTCAAGGTGCATAAAATAGTTAAATATAACTTGTGACACCATAAAAGTCCTAGAGGAGAACATAAGCAGGGAATTCTCAGATATTCCACACAGCAATATTTTCACCGATATGTCCCCTAGAGCAAGAAGGAAAGAATAAACAAATGGGATCTCATCAAAATAAAAAGCTTCTGCATGGCTAAAGAAAACAATATTGACATGAAAAGAGAACCAACCATATGGGAAAACATATTTGCCAATGATACCTCAGACAAGGGTTTGATCTCCAAAATATATCAAGAACTCACACGACTCCACTCTTAGAAGACAAGCAACCCAATCAAAAAGTGGGCAAAAGACTCAAACAGACACTTTTCCAAGGAGGGCATTCAGAGGGTCCAGAGACACATGAAAAGATGCTCAGTATCGCTAGCCATCAGAGAGATGCAAATTAAAACTACAATGAGACACCACTTCACACCATTGAGAATGGCCATCATAAACAAAGCAACAAACAAGTGTTGGAGAGATTGTGGAGAAAAGGGAACCCTAGTACACTGTTGGTGGGAAAGCAGACTGGTGAAACCACTATGGAAAACAGTATGGAATTTCCTCAGAAAAATAAAACTAGAACTTCCTTTTGACCCAGAAATTCCACTGCAAGGATTATATCCTAAGAATCCTGAAACACCAATCCAAAAGAACCTATGTACCTCAATGTTCATAGCAGCACAATTTACAATAGCCAAGTGTTAGAGGCAACCTAAGTGCCCATCAGTAAATAAATGGATCAAAAAACTATGCTACATTTACACAATGGAATTCTATGCAGCAGAAACAAAGAAGGAGCTCCTACCCTTTGCAACAGCATGGATGGAACTGGAGAGCATTACGCTAAGTGAAATAAGCCAGAAGGTGAAAGACAAATACCATATGATCCTGCCTTTAATTGGAGCCTAAACAACAAAACAAACAAATAAGAAAAATATAACCAAAGACACTGAAATTGGGAACAGGCTGGCAGTGACCTGAGGGGAGATGGGAAGGGATAATGGCAGGGGGTAGGGGGAAGAGTGAAGGGTTTACAGGAACAATTATAAAGGACACATGGACAATAACAAGGGGGGGCAGAAACAAGGGAAGGAGGTTGGGAGGGTTGTGGTGGTGGGGAGGGGTGGGGGAAGGTGGAAAAGTTTACTTGAACAATTAAAAAAAAGTTAAAAAAAAGTCATGACAGTCTGGAGCTTGCATGGAGGCACCCAAGCCAGCAAAACAGGACATCGGAACAAACAGACCAGAGTGGGACAGCACCCAAGTAATTGGTCAGGGATAGAATAGTTCCAGGGACTAGAACGCCACAGGAACAAATCCCAGGAAATAGAGGGCCCAGAGATAAAAACACCCAATAAGAGAAAAGTAGAGCAGTTCAAAGTAACCAATTAGAAGACTACTTCCCCATAGTGCAGGGGTTTTTTCTTTAAAAACGGTGAACGGAACCATGTGGACAAGAACTAGTCTAAGCTGGGAACTGGCCTCAGCTCAACTGCTTCCCCTCCCTCACTCCTGAGGGCACCGCGCTTTCAATAAACTTGCTTTGCTGTTTTCTTAGGGTTCCTCAGTGGCTCCAATCTCTTATTTTTGTACAGAAACCCAGAAGTCAAGGTTGCCCAGGCCCGGTCCCCCTCATTTGGTACCCACTGGATCCAGACTGAACTCCTGGACCAACAGCTGCTGAGGGTCTCATGAGTCCTTGGCTTGAGCTCCCCGCTTGGCTACTTAATCCCATCTATCTCCCCTATCCGGAACCGCCTAGCCACTGTGCCTCTCTTCAACAGGCAGCAGTGGTCAGAAATCCACAGGGTGAGTCTGAGCCCCTCACTGGCCTCTCTGAGGACTCTGTCTCTACCTCCTCTCGCCACAGAAACCTGCTGGTACTCATTCCTGGAAACCTGAACGTTCAGTCAGAGTCCTCCTCGCTTCTCCCACCAGGGCAGATGACTCCAGGGGATGCCTTGGAAGACTCTGTTCCTTTTCTCACTAGCCTGCTTAGTCTTTCTGCCATTTGGGACTCTTCTCACCCTCACTCTGACCTTTGCTCTCCTCTTCATAGCTGAAAAATGGCACTGTTAGTAATAGCCAGAAAGTGGCACTTTCTATTTCAACGTGGTCACAAATCTTGACAGTTTCAAGTAGCGGCACTGGCAAGCAGTCCGACGTCCCTATCCCTTCTATGCTCCTCCCGACCCCTTATCAGCCACCTCCTTTGACCCCACCAATCACCCTCCCCCCGGTGGAGGTCCTTCCCCTGCTCTTAGAAAACCCATCCCCTTCAGGAGACTTGGAAACCTCCCAGCCTCCCAGCCCTAACTCTTCCACCCCAGAACAAAGCCCTCATACCTGCCATACCTTGCTGCTTCACACTTGTTCTCATGGGTCTGTCTCAAATCCCTCAATGTCTGCCCCCACTGAGGCCTCCTCGGGATGTCTCCTCTCAGACGAGCAGCAGGAAAAGAGGGAATAATGTGGGTTCGTGTTCCTTTTCCACTCTCAGACTTAGCCCAAATTGAGCACAGGCTTGGCTCTTTTTCTGAGGAACCCACAAACTATGTTAGGGAGTTTAAATAACTTACTCAAACTTATGACCTTACGTATCAGGATGTCGATGTCATCCTCACCTCAACAACAACCCCAGAGGAGAAAGCCATGTTGGGACCGAAGCTACAACCTCTGCAGATGAGACATGTGCTGAGGACCCAACCTGCCCCCGAGCATGGTTGCAGTTCCTCCGAACTGGGATTATCAACCAGACTCACCCAATATAAGAAACATGTCACACTCCAACCAAGGAACTAGACTTCCTTCCTCTGTGGGAGAAGCAGCCCCTGAGTTCACAGTCCCTGACCTACTTGGTCTAGCCACAGAAGACCGATGAGGCCCGGGTTCAAGAGTCCCTGCCATTGCCGTCACCACCGCTGAGCCCAGAGTAACCCTACATGTGGCAAGTAAGCCCATCTCCTTTATCCTCGATATAGGAGCCATGTCCTCAGTTCTGCTAGAATATTTGTGGTCTTTAACCCCCTCCTTGTCCTCTGTTGTAGGAACAGATGAAAAACTAACAAAACCATGGGCCACTCCTCAGCTCTTCTGCCCTATAGGGAAACACACCTTTGCTCACTCTTTCTTAGTTATACCTACCTGCCCTGTCCCACTAATGGGGGAGGGGCATTTTAGGCAAGCTATAAGCCTCCTTTCTGATACCCTCATTACAAAGCATAACACATGCTCTAAACCCACAAACCGTCCTGCTGCTACCCTTAGGAAGCCACCCTAATCCCCCAGTACCCAAATCATCAGTCCCCACCTTCCTTTCCTCTATTGACCATCAGGCTGGGGACACAGAGCACCCTTCTGTTGACGGGAGAGACCTGGTTCTTCTTGCTGATGCATGTAAAGAATTACAAATCAGCAAATCTATTAGCGTGCAGTCAGTTTATTAGTGACCCATCCCCATGGAAGAGAACAGGACTGGGTAGAGTGGGGGGTGAAAGGCAAAGTTTCAGGGCAAAACAGAGCAGCAAAAATATGAGCAGCTGAAGACCAGGGTGGAAAACCCCAGGCAACCTGAGGCCCAGTGGCCGGAGAGCCAAGAACATCAAGAGCACTCCCAGCTCCCAAGAGAGAGAGCATCTGAGGACTTATATAGTTGGGATAGGAGAAAAAAATTACATATTGATTAACTAGTAAATGTGGTGCCAGCTTTCCTGGGGGAATGTGACTACCGAGACTTAGGTATGTGTGGAGGTCTGTTAGCCTGAATCCTTATCTCGCTCCAGCCTCCATTTGTCCATCTTGTTGTAAAACAAATACATGACAGGGGCCAGTTAATTAAAATTGGGGTGCTTTCCAAAGTTATTTATGGGCTCTTTCTGTAAGCATCAAGGACTCCCTTGTAAAACAGATAGTGACCAGAGGTAGGCAATTAACTGAAGTGGTTTTATGGGCTCTTTCTTTGGGCCCCGTGGACCCTCTCCCACACTCCAGGCCTTGGGATGAAAGCACAATTTCAAGACTTTCTTTCCCAGATAGTGGAAACGCTATATAGCATTTCAAGGACTTCCCTTTTTTTTTTTTTGCTAACATAGTGTTTCTTGTGATGTCGGAACACCTCGCCACATTATCAGACCAGGCTCAGGACTGCTGAGTTAGCACATGAGACCCATCTCCTTCCTCCTCCCTGCCTCAGTTTACTATTTAATATACCTAATTGGTAAAAGGCATTTCCTGGCAACCGGATGCTAGACGCTGGCCAGTAACACAGAGTTCTTTCTATGCTGTCTCCCGCCTCGTTTCTGTAGCTTCACATCATAAACCGGTCAAGGTAGCTCTTAAAGACCCTGGAAAATTCACCAATAAAGCTCAGTATCCCCTCACCACCCAGGCCCTAATAGCAGTGAAACCTATTATAGACCATCTCCTCTCAGAAGGCCTCTTATGCAACACAGCTCCCCCAGCCAACGCTCCCACCTTGGCAGTAAAAAATCCCAATAGAACACACCTAGGGCTTTTACTATCCCTTTGCTATTAGCTCTCTGTCTTCTCATGGTTCCTCAGCAGCTCTGATATCACAAGTAACATTATCAAACAGTGATTAAAGTGACTTATGAACCATGAAAAGAAGCAGCAATCCTCAGATGCCTACTCTGTTTCATCACAGTGCGATTCAGTCTCCTAAGTCATCCAATCTTCCTTTGTCTCCTAACCTTTTGCTTAGCACAGTTTTTGCCAATATTTGCAAGACAGCTAGCATGTTTTGTTCTTTAAGTTTCAACTTCCATGCTGCCTGCTCAAAGAAAGGCAGCATTTTAGAGGTAGGGTACAAAGTGGCATGCCGTTTCTATTCTAATGGATTCTTCATGATATAGGGCAGGGTTTTTCATTCTCAGAACTATGGACCTTCTGGGCCAGATAATTCATTGTCCTGGGGGATTGTCCTCTGCATTACAGGTTCTTGTTAGCTCCAATACCTCTATTCACTGAACACAGATAACACCCTCTCTCCCCCTCCCCTCTGGACAATCTAAAATGGCTCAGTACATTGCCTAATGTCCCCTTGGGGGCAAAAATCACTCTTGGTTGAGAACGACTGAATTTGAAGCTTTTATCATTTTAGAAATCTGAATGATCTGGCTCTGTTATGCATTATTTTTATTATTTTTCCATGAAAATGATTTTCCAACTCTGACTGTGATTTATTTTGGAAAGTTATTTAGAAGTGTATTTTAAAACATCTAAATATAGGGACTTTCTAGTTACCTTGGGACTGGTTTCCAGATTAATGGCAAAGAGAACAATAAACATAATTTATGTGACATTTGTTGGAACTTGCTTTATAGCTTAATATAGTCAGTTTTTTAAAAGCTCCAAGGGTGCTTGAAAAGCATTTGTAATTTGCTTTGTTGCTGCTTACTTAAACAATGAGAAACATATTTATTCAAAATTCTACCCCAAAAGTTTTTTTTAAAAAAACCTATCATTTTATGTATATAAGCTTGCAGCCTTTATTTCTGATAATGTGCATTTAAGGGTGAAGTTTTTTCATAAGTTTTGGTATGTAGTATCTTTATCACCAGTTTAAGTTATTTTGTAATTCAAATTGTGTTTTATTTTTGAGGTTTTTTAGAAGTATATTATAAAACTACTAAATATAAGGACTTTCCAGTCACCCATTTTTAGTGAATTCTTGCTTAAGTGCAATAAGAGCACTTAAGAAAAACATATTGTACATAATTTCAATGCTACAATGCTTGTTGAAACTTAATTTATATTGGCTTGACCAATAGATACAAACTTTTGGGAAGATGAAATTATGAAGATGCTTGAAAGATTGCAGAAAGCAGTGGAACAAAACAGTGAATATATTGTTCAATAAACTTATTTGGTGAAAGTGGAAAATGTGTCTTTTATTGTGTCTTTAAATAAAAACTGAATGTACCTTTTTGGCCAAGCAAATAGTACAAAGTATTCCAAGTGTGCATCTTTGCTGCCTTTGTGGACATTTTGGGAATAACATGTTAGTTGCAAGTCAGCAGGAAAAGTGGTTGACTATAGCAGAATACTAATGAATGTTGATTGCAATGTTATTTAGACGTATATATGGCAACTTTTAAATATCAGGACTTACTAGTTACATTTTTTCCTAATTTCTATGTTAACAGCAATGACAGCAAAGAAACATACTCTGATTTCAGTCCTTTGAAATTTGTTGAAACTTGCTTTAGCACAGGATGGTCGCTTTTAAAAATATCCCAAGTGTGGCTCTCTGCTGCCATCTCGTGTGCAACTTGGGAATAACACCTTTGTGCAGGCCCTCAGGAAAGTCATTGGCTATAGTGAATTATCTACTAAGGGTTAATGGAATGTTATTTGAGAAGTGTCTTTCACTACATTTAAGTAAAAAGACTTTGTAGTTACCTTTTATTTCTGACTTCTACATTAGCAGCCATGAGGGCAAGACATATATTTTCTATCATTTCAGTCCTTTAAAGTTTGTTGAAAACTGATGGTACAATATGGTCATTTCCAAAATGTTCTAAGTGTGTGTACTGCTGCCATCTCATGGGCATTCTGGGGAATAACACCTTAGTGCAGGTCAACAGGAAAAGTGATTGATTCTAGTGGAATATCAATTGACTGTTGACGGCAATGGTATCTGGAAGTGTATTTCAAAACATCTAAGTGTAAGGACTTCCTAGTTAGTTACTTTGAGAACAGTTTCCAGGTGAATGGCCAAGGGAACAATAAACATGGTTTATGTGACATTTGTTGGAACTGGCTTTATAGCATAATATAGTCAGGTTGTTAGAAGTTCAAAGTGTGCTTGAAAATCATTTGTCACTTTCTTTGTCTGTTGCACCTTCCTTAAAAAATGAGAAAAGTAAAGTCAATTCAAAATCCCACCCCATCGGTCAATAAAAAAAAGAAAGTCTATCGTTTTATGTGTATGCCCTTCCACACATGTCCACAGGCAGGCACATCTCCTAGCACTGTGGCTGGACTTCATCTACAATTTCAGGTTCCTAATATGGGTGCAAAACTTGTACATTTCCAGCTTTTGTTTCGAATCTATGCATTTAGGATGAAGATTTTTTTTTCACAAGCTTTGGCATGTAGTATCTTTAGCATCATCCAGTTGAACTTATTAGATAATTCGAATTGTGGTTTATTTGGGGGGTTATTTAGCAGTGTATTTCAAAACTACCAAGTAATAGGACTCCCTAGTCACTCATTTTCAGTGAATTCTAGCATAAGTGCAGTGAGAGCAAGATACATATATGATTTCAATGCTGTGATACTGGTTGAAACTTGCTTTATATCAGGTCGGCCAAAGTGTCCGTTCGGCCTCAACCGTCCCTGTCCCCTCCACCCACCACATGTGCTTGTACTTGTCTTTAACTTCATTCAAAATCGTTTCGTTGGACTGTATTGTGACAGCTGTCATATCACCGTGTGTTACAAAAAACCTCGTCAAAGCCAGTGAGTGCTTGTGTAGCCATTCTCATATTGAAGATAGGTGAACATAAGCAACGTTTCTGGCACACTAGTCTTCATTATTTCAAGAAAGGTAAAAATCACAACTGAAGCTCAAAAAAAGGTGTGTGCACTGTCCAGAGAGGGTTCCCTGAATAATCAAATGTGTCAGAAGTGGTTTTGTGAAATTTCATGCTGAGTTTTCTCACGCAGAGGTGCCCCGCGGGTGGGGTAAAGTAGTTGCAGTTTATCACAAGGAAGTCCAGATGTTCACTGAGGACAGACCACTGCTATGCCAGGAGGGACACAGGAGACATACTCAAAATATCCACATCAAGCATTGGAAATAATGTGCACCAGCTTGGTCCTATCAATCGCTTTGATGTTTGGGTTCATATAAGTTAGGCAGGGAAAGGAAAAAGAAACACCCTTCTTAACCACATTTCCACATGCGATACTTCACTGAAACATAAGGAAAATGTTTCATTTCCAAGACATGTTGTGAGGGGCAATGAACAGTCAATACTTTCCGATACTGTGAAGCTCTTCAGAGAGCTTCACCACGGATGGGGTGGCGCTACACAGGCCAAACAGAAACATGGTGGGAAGGTGGGGAAGGGACATCAACTTCATTCTTGCCACCCCGCCACCACGGCCTGGGTCTGGGGCTCTGCTCTGTATCCTCCAACTGGAGGCTGGGGAATTTCCTCCACTGACCCAGGCCATACAGGCGATTTGGAAGTGGTGCTCCATCTCCTCATTCTTGGGGTTTGGAGTTCCAAAAGTGTGGCTGGGGGCTTCCACTTTTGCATGGGCTCCAGGGAGCCACCCCAACCCCAAATTACATGGTGTCCTCTTTGGGCTGGCTCACCCAGGTGGCCAGAGGCATTGGTTGGGGAAGGTCAGCCTACTCTTCCGGGGATTCCTCCAGCTGCTGGCAGGTGAAGGAAACCTAGCCAGCGGGTGGCCGGTGAAAGGAAAGGCAAAGAAGGGCCTTGGGCATCCAGTATTCACAGACAGCCTCCCCTTGGATCTGATGTGAGTCATTGGGGCACTCCTGGTCCCTCTCATGCACGCAGTAGGACCCTTGCCCGTGGCGCCTGGGGAACCGCTCCAAGACCTCACCCAGGAACCCTGTGCCAACTCCTCACTTTCTCCTGGGTGGGGTGAAGGCCTCTCTTGCTATCTTGGGTTTGCCCCTTCAGGGAGCTTCAGTGGGGGCAGGGCGGCAGTGCACCGGCCAAAGGGTAACATGGCGGGTAGGGCCAGGAAGGTGCATCTAAGGGAGTTCATATTTCCACGAGTGGGGAATTGTAGCCCTAGGCTTTCACACATGTCAAAGAGCAAGGTCTCTCGTGTGATAAGCACAAGTCGGCATGCGTGGGCCCATGTTCGTGGAAACAGGATTCCCTGTGGGGGAATCAGGCTAACATTTCTTAGAATCTTGCTGCTGTTGAAATCTCTCCCCTCCCTGGACTTATGCTAATGCCTGCCTGGGCTCTTCCTGGCAGTGTTTACGGTTCTGTGTGCCCTTTCAATTGCATATCTCTCCTTCTGTTGTAACTTCCTGAATTCATCTACCTCCTGGCTTGAATTCAAGTTCTTTGCATAGTTAATGAAGACCATTCTGATGCGAATGTACTCTGAGACAGCTAACAAAAGCCGGGGTGAGCTACGCACAAGGCCCTTTCCCAGAAAATAAGGGGAGGGTCACGTGGTCCCGGATTTCTTTTCCTGCGTGTCTCTGAGTGAGACACATTCACACATTCAATCGTGGTCGACACGAGTCCTGCGGGTCAGGATTCGCCACATGCATCAGCTTCCTTGTTGGTGTCCTGCCCCTGTGACCCAGGTCTGGGGCTTTTACTCTGTATCCTCCAAGTGGTTGAAGGAAGGTCAAATCCTGGGCTGGGGGTTCCTCCAGATGCGGGCAGTTGAAGAAATCTTCCTAGCCCTAGCAAGTGGTCACCCAGTAAAAGGAGAGGAGAGCAAAGGCCTTCAGCACCCAGAATTGCCATGTGGCCTCCACTTGGACTCCATGCAGGTCAGTTATCCCAGTGCTCCAGCTAGCTGTCGCCTCGCACTTGAAAACCCAACCCGGGGTCCATGTGTAACAGGGTGCAGCCAGAGGAGGGGGCCAAATGAGGATTTGTAATGGGGTCCGGAACTCAAAGTGTCCAGGAAATATTAGAAATATATGTAAGATGTCCTCACCCCCACAAGTCTGAACAGGACAGGGATGGGACTCCTGGAGCAGGACCATTCAGAGCTGTTTTGCATAACCGCAGCCCTGCAGATAACCTCTGGCATGGTCATTTAACATATCTATAACCTTTAACTGGTTGTATAGATATGTTAAATGGCTGTGGCCATGCTTTGAGCCAGGGGGATGGAAGAGACTTCCACCCAGGATGTAACCGAGAGGCAACTCCCCCTAGACACAGCGCCTGCATGAAAACTTGGAGATGATTGGCTCTGTGCCATGGCACCACGCCTGCCCACAGTTAACATGGCAGCCCAATGAAGCTGGAAGGATATGGAGTACTGGCAGGTGTAGCCGATTAAAGGAGGAGTCAGAAATGGGGCTGCGGAGGAAGATTGGTGCGGGGTATTTAAACCCAGGCACAGCAGCCATAGCTGGCTCACCGGACTACGAAGGGTAGGAGTGGGGACCCCTCTGCCTGAGAGACAGGCGTTTTCTCTCTCTCTCTCTCACTCTGGAACACACAGCTTTGGGGCTCCCTTGCCACGCAGCTTAGGAAGCTGGGAAGCAAGATGTAGCAGCGATGCCAAGCTCTCTCTTAGCAGTTTGGAAGAATGCAGGAGAGACCCTGCAGGAAGGGGTCTGGACCACAAGGCTTTGGAGGAGCGGGGACCCCTCAGCCTAAGGGACAGACTCAGGACCGCGTGGCTTTGGGTGCCTTCCTTTGCCACGTGGCCTAGGAACCAGGAGAGACTTTGCCTGGAAGAAAAGGGGTGAAAGGACTCTTGCTGGTGGGCCATGAGAAGGTGCCACATGGTTTTGGATTAACTGGAGATCGCAGTGGCAATACAGCGGATGGTGTCAGAACTGAGAATCTGCCTGAATCATGGACTTCTACTTCTTTTCCTGAGATACGGTACCCTGGACTGGGCAGAGTGGGGAAGGAAGGACTCTGTGTTTGTGGGTATTCTAGAGAACTTTAGTATTTTAGAGGAGACCTTAAGTCCTTACCCCAAGCCTGTATAACTTGTAAATAAATAATTCTTTTCCTTTTCACAAGTCTCTGGCATTGAGAGACGTCTTTCCGTTGGCGGCGAGCATAACGAACCTGGAGCGGGGTTGGGACATCATTGGATGTCCCTGGCCCTTGCTCTGTAACATGTGGAGCTGCCATCAGGCCTCCCCAAGGTACTGTATGCCACCTCCTCACTTTCCATGGGGGCAGAGCAAAGGCCCCTCCTGCCAGCTTGGGTTTGTCTCTTTAGGGAGCTTCAGTGGGTATAGTGTGGCAGTGCCCTGGCCAATGGGAAACATAGAGGGTATGGCAAGGAAGGGGCATCAGCCTCCTTGTGGCCACCTCACCCCCATGGCCTGGGTCTGGGCCAGTTGCTCTATATCCTCAAAAGGAGGTTAAAGAATCCCTCCCACTGACCAGAGTGAGGTGGGCAGTTTCGATGTGGTATTCCATTTCCTTGTTCTTGGGTTTCCAAGTCCTGAATGTGTGGCTAGGGGATTCCACTCTTCCTTGTGGTCCTGGGAGATGCCCCAGCCCCCAGTTCCATAGTGTACTCTTTGGTCTGGCTCCCCCATGTGGCCGGACGCATTGGTTTGAGGAAGGTCAACTTCCCGGGTCGCGGGTTCCGCCAGCTGCCGGGAGCTGAAAGAAAGCCCCCAGCACCAGCAAGCAGTTGTGCGGCGAAAGGAGAGGACAGCAAAGTCCTTTGGCCTCCAAAATTCCCTGGTGGCCTCCACATGGACTTCATGCTGGTCATTGCGACGCTACCATTCCTTTTTGAGCTCGCACTCAGACCCATGGCACAGAGTCTGCAGAGCTGCCCCTGAACGTCCCCCAGGAGCGCCTTTATTTCCCAGTGCTGGGGTGAAGGCCAGCTGGTGTTTGTCTCTTCAGGGAGCTTCAGCTAGGGTGGTGTGGCAGTGCCCCAGCCAAATGGAAACCGAGCAGGTAGGGCGAGGAAGGGGCAACAGTCTCCTTGTGGCAATTCTGCCCCCATGGCCTGTGTTTGAGATGGTTGCTTTGTACAGCCAAAGAGGAGGTTAGAGAATTCCCCCCACTGACCAGGGTGAGGTGGTCAGTTTTGATGTGGCATTCCATCTCCTTGTTCTTGGGGTTCTGAGTCCCAAAAGTATGGCTGGGGGCTTCCACTGCCGTGCGTGCTACTGGGAGAAGTTACACAGCATCCTGTTTGGGCTGGCTCGCCAAGAGGCATTGGTTGGAGGAAGGTCAGCCTACTCTTCCTGAGATTCCTCCAGGAACCGGAATGAGAAAGACAGCCTCCTAGCCGTGATGTGTGGGCTGACTGTGAAGAGAGAGGATGGCAAAGGCGTTCATGCCCTATATTCCCAGGTGTCCCTCACAGGGACTTCGCCTGGGTCATCACACCACCCCCAGTGGTTCTCATGATTTTGCACCCTTGCCCTGACATCTGGGGAGCTACCCAGGGGCATCCCCCGGGCACCCTCTGCCACCTCCTCACATTCCAGGGGGTGGGGTGAAGGCCCTTCCAGCCAGCTTGGGTTTGTTTCCTCAGGCAGCTTCACTGGAAATGAGGTAGCAGCTCCCTGCCCAACCAGAAACACTGTGGTCAGGGTGGGGAAGGGTCAGCAGCCTCCTCGTGGCAGCCCTCACCCCACGCCCTGGGTCTGGTGTGGTTGCCCTAGATCTTTGAAGAGCTGGCTGTGGAATTCCGCCCACTGACCAGGGCGAGTCCAGCAGTTTGGAAGTGGTGTTCCTCCTTCTTGTTCTTGGGTTTCCGAGTTCCAAATGTATGGCTGGGGGCTTCCAATGTCATGCATCAACCTGGGAGATGCCCCAGCCCCGACTTACATGGTGACCTCTTTGGGCTGGCTAACCTGGGTGGCCAGGCGCATTGGTGGAGGAGGGTCAGCCTACTCTTCTGGGGGTTCCTCCAGGAGCCTGCATGTGAAAGAAAGCCCCCTAGCCTTAGTCCACGTGCTGCCGGTGAAAGGAGAGGCCAGCAGAAGCCTTTGGCACCCAATAATCCCTGGCGGCCTCCGCATGGACTTCACATGGGTCATCTCAGGGTTCCCATTGTTCTCACACTCCCACTTGGACCCACACCATGAGTCTGGTGAGCTGCCCCTGGGCTTCCCCCAGGTATGCTCTGCCACTTCCTCACTTTCCCCATTTTGGGGTGAAAGCCCCTCCTCCCAGATTAGGTTTGTCTCTTCAGGGAGCTTCAGCAGGTGTGGAGTCCCCATGCCCCAGCCGAACAGAAACATGGTGGACAGGGTGGGGAAGGGGCACCAGCCTCCGTGTGGGGGCTCCAATCTCATGGCCCAAGTCTGGGGCAGTTGCTCTGGATGGTGGAAGAGGAGGTTGAGGAATTCCTCCAAATGATCATATTGAGGCGGGCAATTTGGCAGCAGTGTTCCATCTCCTTGCTCTTTGGGTTCTGAGTTCAGAAAGCGTGGCTGGGGACTTCCACTCTGCTGCATGGTAATGGGGCATGCCCCAGCCCCTAGTTACATGTTTTCCTCTTTGGGCTGGCTCACCAGGCAATGTTGCTCGAGGCATTCGGTGGGCAAAGGTCAACCTACTTTTCCCAGGGTTCCTCCAGCAGCCAGTAGGTGAAAGAAAGCCCCTTAGCCCTAGCACGGGGCAGACCATGAAAGGAGAGGCTTGTAAAGGCCTTTGGCACAAGATATTCCCAGATGTCTCTCACATTTACTTCATGTGGGTCATGGCGGCGCCCCCATTCCTTCTCGCCCTTGCTTTCACATATTCACCCAGACATCTGGGGAGCTGCCCCCAGGCCTCCTCCAGGCACCCTCTGGAACCTAGTCACTTTCCCTAGAGTGGAGCCAAGGCCCTTCCTGCCACCTTCCATCAGTCTCTTTAGGTAGCCTCAGTGGGTGTGGCATGGCGGTGCCCAGGCCAAAGGGTAACATGGTAGGTAGGTAGGGGAAGTGGCGTCAGCCTCCTTGTGGCAACCCCGCCCCCATCTGCCTGGTCTGGGGCGGTTGCTCTTTAATATTGAAAAGGGGTTTGGGGAATTGTCCCCACTGACCAGGGTGAGGCGAGCAGTTTGGAATTGGCATTCCTTCTCCTTATTCTAGAGTTCTGAGTTCCAGAACTGTGGCCTGGGTCTTCCACGCCCATGCGTGCTCCTGGGAGACACTCCAGCCCCCAGTTAGGTGTCCTCTTTGGGCTAGCTCACCAGGGTTGCTCAAGGCATTTGGTGGGGGAAGGTCAACCTACCCTTCCTGGGGTTCCTCCAGCAGCCGGGAGCTGAAAGAAAGCCCCCTAGCCCTAGCCCATGGGAGGCCAGTGAAAGGAGAGGCCAGTGAAAGGAGAGGCCAGTAAAGGCCTTTGGCACCCGGTATTCCCAGGCAGCCCTCACATGGATTTCACTCAGGTCATTGCAGCGCCCCCACTCATTCTGAGACTCGCACTTTAACCCTCGCCCCAGCATCTGCAGAGCTGTGTCAGGCGCCCATGAGGCACCTTCTGCCACCTCACTTTCCCTGGAGTGGGGCCAAGGCCTCTCCTGCCACCTTGGGTTTTTCTTTTTTTAACTTTAGCAGGGATGGGGTGGCCATGCCTTACTCAACTAGGAACATGGCAGGTCAGGGAAGGGCCAGCAGTCTCCTTGTGGTGACTCCAACCCCAGTGCCCTGGCCCGGGGTGGTTGCTCCTGATGGTTGAAGAAGAGGCTTGGGAATTCCCACCACTGACTATGATGAGGCAGGCGGCTTGGAAGCTGTGTTCCATCTCCTTGTTCTTTGGGTTCCAAGTTCCAAAAGTGTGGATGGGGGCTTCGACTCTTTCGTGTGGTTCTAGGAGATGCCCCAGGCCTCAGTTACACAGAGTCCTTCTGGGCTGGCTCAGGTTAGCCCGAGGCACTGGTTGGGGAAAGACCAATGTACCGTTCCAGGGGTTCTTCCAGCTGTCCCCTGGGTCTCCCACACCCGCTATTAGCAGAGTAGCAACACCCTCTGCTATTTCCTCAGTTTCACTGTGGCAGGGCAAAGGCCCCTCCCATTGGCTTGTGTTTATCTGTTCAGGGAGCTTCAGTGGGAGTCGGGTGATGGTGCCCACCCAAAAGGAAACATGGCTGGTAGGGCTAGAAAGGGGCAGCAGCCTCCTTGTGTATACCCAGACCCATGGCCCAGGTGTGACTGAGTTGCCCTGGATGGTCAAAGAGGAATTTGAGGATTACCCCCCACAGACCAGGGCAAGTAGGGCAGTTTTGAAGTGGTGTTCCGTCTCCTTGCTCTTAGGGTTCCGAGTTCAGAAAGTGTCCTTGGGGGCTTCCACTCTCACGCATGGCCCTGGGAGATGCCCCAGTCTCCAGTTATGTGGTGTCCTCTTTGGGCTGGGGCATCCAGGTGGCTCAAGGCATAGGGTGAAAGAAAGCCCTCTAGCCCTAGCCTGTGGGCTGCATGTGAACGGAGAGGCACGCATAGGCCTTCGGCACCATATATTCCCTGGCAGCCTCCACATAGACTTCACGTGGGTCTATGAGATGCTTCCATTGGTTCTCCAGTTCACACTCAAACCAGCTTCACAGAATCTGGGGAACTGCCCCTGGGCTTCCCCCAGGAATGCTCTGAACTTGCTCACTTTTCCAGTTTCAGGGCCAAGGCACCTCCACCCTTCTTGGGTTAGTCTCTTCGGGAAGCTTCAGCATGGGTACGGTGGCAGTGCCCCACCCAGAGAGTGACTCGTTGTATAGGGTGGGGAACGGGCATCAGCCTCCTTCTTGCAACCACACCCTCTTTCCCTGATCTGAGGCACTTTCTCTGCATCGTTGAACAGGAGGTTCTGGAATTATCCCCACTGACCAGAGTGATGTGGGCAGTTTGGAATTGGTGTTCCATCTCTTTGTTCTTGGGGTTCTGAATCCTGGAAGTGTGGCTTGGGTCTTCCACTCTCACATGTGCTCCTGGGAGATACACCGCCCCCAGTTATGTGGTGTCATCTTTGGCTGGCTCACCTGGTTGGCCCGAGTCATTGAGTAACAGAAGGTCAGCTTCCTTTTCCGGTGTTTTCTCCAGGAGCCAGCATGTGAAAGAAAGCCCCACAGCCCTAGCCTGCAGCCAGCCAGTGAAAGGAGAGGCTGGTAAAGACCTTTAGCACCCAGTAATCCATGAACACATAACAGTCCAAAACCCATAGGACACAGTGAAGATACTTCTGAGAGGGAAGTTCATAGCAATAGAAGCCTACCTAAAAAAAAAAAAAAAAAAAGAAAGAAACATTTGAAAAACAATCTAACCCTACATCTGCAATAACTGGAGGAACAACAACAAACAAAGCCCAGAGCCAGTAGAAAGAAGAAAATAACCAAGATCAGAGAAGAATTAAATGACATAGAGGCTAAAAGAATAATTCAAAGGATTGATAAATCCAGGAACTGGTTCTTTATTATTTTTTATCTGTGTTTTTTTTTGTT
This sequence comes from Micronycteris hirsuta, assembly GCA_004026765.1. Taxonomy (NCBI): domain Eukaryota; kingdom Metazoa; phylum Chordata; class Mammalia; order Chiroptera; family Phyllostomidae; genus Micronycteris; species Micronycteris hirsuta. The sequence continues at coordinate 61,759 of PVJI01007280.1, read as the reverse complement.
TTTTTAATTACTTTATTGTTGTTCAATTACAGCTGTCTGTATCCTCTCCCCTCACCTCCCCCACCTGCTCCAAACCCACCTCCCTCCCCTGCTTTCACCCTCCCCCTTGGTTCTGTCCATGTGTCCTCTATAGTGCAGGAACTGGTTCTTTAAAAAGATAAACAAAATTGACGAGCCTTTAACCATATTCATCTAGAAAAAAAGAGCGAGAACCCAAATAAATAAAATCAGAAATAAAAGAAGAGATATTACAACTCATACCACACAAATACAAAGTATTTTTAGAAATTACTAGTAAGAACTATATGCCAAGAAATTTGAAAACCTAGGAGAAATGGACAAATTTTTAGAAAAATATAATCTTCCAAAATTGAATGAAGAAGTGGAAAACCTGAACAGACTGATAACAGCTGGTGAAATCGAAGCAGTAATCAAAAAACTCCCAGCACAGAAAAGCCCTGGACCAGACAGTTTCACAGGAGAATTTTACAAAACATTTAAGAAAGAGCTAACCCCTATCCTTCTCAGACATTTCCAAAATATCCAAGAAGAGGGAAGATGTCCAAACTCTTTTTGTAAGGTCAGCATCATCCTAATCCCAAAACCAGATAATGACACAACACATCATGAAAACTACAGGCCTGATGAACATAGACACTAAATTCCTCAAGACAATATTGGAAAACTGCATCCAGCAATATACTAAAAGGACTATACACCATGATCAAGTGGGATTCATCCCAGGATTCAAGGATGATATGATATTTGCAAATCAATAAAGATAATATATCACATAAAAAAGGAAAGACAAAAATCACATAATCATATCAATAGATGCAAAAAAACATTTGATAAGGTACAGCACCCATTTATGATAAAAACACTCAGTGAAGTGGGAATAGAGGGAGCATCCTTCAACATAATAAAGGCCATATATGAGAGATGTACAGCCAACATCATACTTAATGGACAAAAACTTAGAACTTTCCCACTAAGATCAGTAACAAGACAAAGATGTCCTCTTTCACCACTTCTATTCAACATAGTATTGGAAGTACTAGCTACAGTTATCAGACAAGAAAAATAAATAAAAGGCATTCATATTGGAAAGGAGGAAGCAAAACTGTCATTGTTCGCAGATGACATGATGTGTACATAGAAAACCCTATAGACTCCACCAAAAAACTACTTGACTGAATGCCCTGGCTGGTGTAGCTCAGTGGATTGAGTGTGGGCTGCTAACCAAAGGGTCGCTGGTTTGATTCCCAGTTAGGGCACATGCCTGGGTTGTGGGCCAGGTCCCCAGTGGGGGCCCATGAAAGGCAACCACACATTGATGTTTCTCTCCATGTTTCTCTTCCTCTCTTTCTCCCTCCCTTCCCTGTGGCAATGATTTCCACATGCGTGTAAACATGCAGTCCTGAGAATTTACACGTTTTGAGCACAGCTCTGTGTGATTCCTGTGTGAGCAAGTGGGGATCATGTCTGTGGAATGGGAATTCTCTAATAGGAATTTGGCAAAGATGTATCTTAAAAAATTCTGGCTTGCTGTGCCCTGCTATGAGTAATCCTACCTGTTCTGCTTAATCCCATGAATAATCAATCCAATGTAAATGTGTCTTAATGCCTCTAATAAAAGCCCCGGCTAAGCAACCCATGAGGTCTTTCTCCCCAAGATGGGCGATGGTGGAGGAGACCCGTGGCCGCCGGATTTCTTCCCCCCACGTGTCTCGGTGTGAGATTCTTACACGCATTGGTTACGGTCACTACGGGTTACGGCAGGACCGATCTACCCCACGACACTTCCCCTCTGTCTAAGGATAAATAAATAAATAAAATCTTCTAAAAATTTTTAAAAAAATTAAAAAACTACTCAACCCAATAAGTAAATTTGGCAAAACAGTGGGATACAAAGTCAATATTCAGACATTGAAGGCATTTTTATATACCAACAATGAAATATCAGAAACAGATAAGGAAAAATATCCTGTTTGCTGTAACAACAAAAAAAAAATAAAGTACCTAGGAATAAACCTAACCAAGGAGATAAAAGACCTATACCCAGAAAACAACACAACACTGAAGAAAGAAATCAAGGAAGACATAAACAAATGGAAATATATACCATGTTCATGGAGTAGAAGAATTAACATCATCAAAATGTCCATATTACCCAAAGCAATGGATAGATTCAATGCAATACCTATTAAAATACCAATGACATAATTCACAAATATAGAAAAAATATTTCAAAAATTTATGTGGAACCATAAATGACCCTAAATAGCTGCAGAAATTTTGAGAAAGAAGAGCAAAGTAGGAGGGATCACAATACCGGATATCAAAATACATTACAGGGCCACTGTATTCAGAACAGTCTGGAACTAGCATAAGAACAGACACATAGACCAATAGAACAGAATAGAGAGCCCAGAAGTAAACCCATGTCTCTATAGTCAATATTTAACAAAGGGGGAAGAAGCATAAAATGGAGCAAAAATAGCCTCTTCAACAAATTGTGTTGGGAGATCATGTAGCTGGACAGCTACATGAAAAAAACTGAAATTCAACCACCAACTTACACCATACACAAAAATAAACTCAAGACAGATAAGGACTTAAATGTAAGTTGTATCACCAATTAAAGCCCTAGAGCAGATGATATGTGAAAATTTCAGATATTCTATGCAGCAATATTTTCACCAATATATCCCCTAGAGCAAGAGTCATAAAGTAAAGAATAAACAAATGGGACTTCATCAAACTGAAAAGCTTCAGCACAGCTAAAGAAACCACCATCAAAATAAAAAGGGATCCAACAATATGGGAAAATATATTTTCCAATGATGCCTCAGACAAGGGTTTGATCCCCAAAATATATGATGAACTCATATGACTCCACACCAGGAAGACAAGCAGTCCAATTTAAAAATGGACAAAGAACCTGAAGAGACACTTCTCCACGGAGGACATACAGAGGGCCCAGAGGCATATGAAAGGATGCTCAGTATCACTACTCAACAAAGAGATGGAAATTAAAACCACAATGAGATACCACTTCACACCAAAATCAACAAACAACAAATGCTGGCCAGGTTGTACAGAAAAGGGAACCCTAGTGCACTGTTGGTGGGAATGCAGACTGGTGTAGCCACTGTGGAGGCTGTATAGATAGCATTTCCTCAAAAAACTAAAAGTGGAACTGTCTTTTGACCTGGCAATTCCACTGCTGTGGTTATACACTAAGAACCCTGAAACACCAATCCAAAAGAATCTATGCACCCCAAAGTTCATAGAAGCACAATTTACAATAACCATGTGCTGGAAATAGCCTAAGTGCCCATCAGTAAATGAGTGGATCAAAAACTACGGTACATTCACACAATGGAATATTACACAGCTTAAAGAAAGAGGATAGTCCTACAATTTTGACAGCATGAATGGAAATGGAGAGCATTATGCGAGGTGAAATAAGCCGGGCAGTGAAAGACAAATACTATAAGATCTCACCTATAACAGGAATCTAATAAACAACATAAACTAACGAACAAAATAGAATCACAGGCAGGGAAACATGGATCAGACTGACAATGACCATAAGGGAGGGGGAACAGGATAATGGTGGAAAGAAGGGGAAGGGACTAGACAAAGAACATGTATGAATGGTCCATGGACATGGACACCAGTGTGGGAATTGACTATGCAAGGGCAGGGTGGGGTGGGTGGAGTAGGGCAAAGGGGTAAAAATTGAGACAATTGTAATAAAATAACAATAAAAATGATTTAAAAAAAGACTGACCAAAAAGTTTTAAAAACTCAGCTAATTAAATTTAGAATGAAACAGTGAAAATCACTATCAAACTTATAGAAAAATGATTATTAGGTAATAAGATAAACTCTTATATTGGTAACTCTTAGATAAATTAAATTTTTTAATTCTTGGAAATATATATATTGTAGAAACTGACTTAAAAAGACATAAAATCTAATAGACCTACAACAATTAAAGAAATTGGGTTATTAATCAAAAAACTTCTCATAAAAAAAGCACAGTTTCTCCTGACTTTCAGCAAGCATCCAATGGATGAATGTCTGTCCATTTCCTACCACATGGCCCTCTGCACAGGATGGTGTCAGTTTAGGCCATTAGAACATCTCTGCTGCTTCAGATATGTGACTTCTCCTACCTTTGATTTATAGGCCCAGGTCTGAGGGCTCATAGGATTAGTTCAGTTCCAAAGTGCACTGATTGGTAACACTAACCACATCTGCAAAAATCACTTTTGCCATGTGGGAATAACAGCTCATTGTATTTTCTGGTTCCACCCACACTCAGGGGAAGGAGATTTAAGAGGCTCGTGTCTTTTATTTTGGAATGGTGCCTGTCATATTTCACTTCTGTCCTCCTCCAAACCTATTTTAACTTATTCTCTTTTGTTCTTGTATTTTGTGCCTACATTTCAGCAGTAAAGAAAGGAATAAAAGCACATCTTTTTTATAAAATTATTTTATTGTTGTTCAGTTACAGTTGTCTGCATCCTCTCCCCTTCTTCCATCCTCCTCCTTGGTTCTGTCCATGTGTCCTCTATAGTGGTTCCTGAAAACCCTTCTCCCCATAGTCCCCTCCCCCCTCTCCTCTGGCTATTGTTAGATTGTTCTTAATTTCAATGTCTCTGGTTATGTTTTGCTTGCTTTTTGCTTTTGTTGATTATGTTCCAGTTAAAGGTGAGACCAAATTGTATTTGTCCCTCACCACCTGAAAAGCACATCTTTTTAAAAGCACATCTTTTTTATTTTCATTTTTGATTTTTGATAGAGGGGAAGAGAGGGAGAGGAGAGAAACATTGATGTGAAAGAGAAACATTGATCAGCTGCCTTCCATATGCACCTTGACCAGGGACTAAACCTGCAATCAAGGATATGAACTGATGGGAATTCAAATGGTGAACTTTTGTTTTTGGGGATGACATTCAACAAATTGAGCCACACTGGCCAGGGCTAAAGCACATCTTTTCTTTTTTTAATTCTCATTCCAATCACCAAAAAGGTGCCATATGAAGAAACTGTATTTAGAATGCCAGTTTTCCTATTTGATATACGTTGTTTTTCTAAGGTAAAATTGCCAAGGTCATTTGGAATTTCAAATCATGATATGATATAAATCAATGCTCTTGGTCTTTATATTTTATAAATAGTAGATGTCTCCCCTTTGGTCTGGTCAATTTTGTACAATGCAGTATCAGTCTTTACAAATTTATTACCCATTGTAACATTTACATGGACTGAATGCACAAAGAGAAGCTTATAAATTAAATCTGGAAGCATTTGTTAGTTCTACTTAAATGGAAAAGAATATAAACTAGATCTGTGTATTAATTTTTCTATGTGTGTTATTAGTTTCTTGTGGTTACTGTAATAAATTACCACAAACTTGGTGGCTTAGAACAACACATATTCATTCTCTTCTGGAGACTGGAAATCCAAAATCAGTTTCATTGGACTGAAATCCAGGTCTCTCCCCCTCCATGTGCTCAATAGGAGAAACCATTCCTTGTCTACTCCAGCTTCTGGAAGTCACCATCATTCTTTGTCCTATGGCCACCTCACTCCATTCTCTGACTTTGTGTTGCATAGCCTTGTCCATTCTGCTGTCAAAAAATCTCTTTCTGCCTCCCTCTTACAAAGACCCTTGTGATTGCATTTAGGCCCACCTGGATAACACCTCTACCCATCTCAAGACCCTTAAATTAATTGCATCTGTAAAGCCCCACTTTTTAATATGAGGTAGCAATTTTCAACCACGTGTTATAAGAATGTTTAAAACATGCAATACCTCATTATTTAGTGAGGGGTACTGACTTCTTTTTCCTTCTTGTCAAATAAAAAAATGAAAATAGCCAGACTCCAAAGACAGCTACAGAGTAGATGGAGGCTGCACCCACTTGCTCCTGCCCCCAAACCAGATTTACAGGTGAACTGCCAAGCAATCAACCTGAAAAATCAACTGAAACCTAGCTGATGTGAAATATTATAACCAAGTAGTACAGAACATGCAACATAGAGACCAGTAATAGGGGCTCAGACTTAGAGTGGGAAAGTCCCTGCACACAGCTGTGGTGGCAGCTGAGAGATCAGATATCATGGCAGTGGAGGTCCCTCTTCCTGGGAATAAGAGATCTTAATGCCATGCAGGGATCCCCAACCCATAGCAACAGAGACATAAAGAGGAGACTGTGTAGCATCTAGCAGTGGGTATCAATGGGGATCCATCGCACCTGTGAGACTCAGAGTGCACCCTCCCAGTGTAGAGCACACCTATTGTTGCAGCAACAGCCAGGAGCGTTCATGATACAGGCTCCAACTGCTCAAAATGCCATGCTGCTACACTTGGATCATGTAGAGGGGTCTGCTGGCTACAACCAGCAGTGACTTTAAGGGGCCTTCTTCTACTTTCTGGGAAAGTTTTGGGTAAAGACCCAGGCAGTGACCTAATTGGGTGGATAGAAAAAAATAGCCAGTCTCCCCCATCTTGAATGCACAGGCAGCACCCTGTCTCCCGCTTCTGGGGAGATTCCTGCTGCTGAGTACAAAGGTGTAGAGGAGCCACGCAGGACTAGGAACTATGGCCTATCCTGTAGTCTTAAGAGTTGTGCCATACCAAGCTGGGACTTTAGGTCCTGCCCTGCTGAGACAAGCTGCACCAAAAGATTGGGGTACAGTGAAAGGTTGGAAATTTGAGCTCCACTCTACTTTGTTTGGTGGCAACCTGGGAAGCTGGATGCCACACAGAGCTGACAGTTTTGCAGTATCTCCTGGGAGGCTTCTGTCTGGGAGTCTGACGGGCAAGTGCTGAGCTTCTTAAATACTGAGCAGGAAGGCAAACCCAGTCTCAGCCCATACTACCCCAAGAAGATAAAGAAGTGCCTGCCTTGCTCCTACAGGTTGGCAGCCATTATCCCAATGGGAAACTGTTTAGATCAACCCTGCAAGTCCAAAATACCCCCACTGGGAGCATTTCCATGGTGGGAAGAAAGACTACCTCAGAACAAGGACTTTCACAAAATGTGAGACCCTCTGAGGATATTGCTTGGGAACAGGACAGAAAGCTTAGACTCTCTGAGGTTTGGGAATGAGACAGAGAGCTTGGCCACCTCCTGAAAGCTGGGCCAGCATGAGCCCCAACTGGAGATTCTTTTCGTCTATTCCCTTGAGTTTAGGGCTGCTGAGCTCACTCTTGAAAGAAAATGATTGGTTGTATCCGTCCTGAATAGCAGCAAGCCTCCCCTGAGGAAACTAGAGCTAGAGACACGGGCAGAGACTGAGAGGTTTGGCTGTGAAGCAAGGGCTACTACTTTCCCTTCACTGATTGTCTGACTGACTATGTTACCCTCAAACAGGTGACCTGATAGTCCTTTCTCAACATGCCTGAGCTCATCTATAGTCCCACATTAAACGGCTCAGTAAGAGGACCTCAGGGGCAGACAGAGTTGCTAAAGGTGCAAGTGGACCTCAGGGAGCCTTGGTCCTTTTACAAAGTTGCCCCCAGCTCTAAGCAGGAAGGATCTGACTCTTTTAAACACATTGGCTCCTCGCAATCACACTCAGGTCCAGTAGACACAGACACAAACTGAACAGCATGGCAGCTACAGACAGGCAGGCCAAGGCCACTTACATACAAGGTCTGACAGTGACCTGTATCTGAACCCCACCCAAGTGGGCCCAGAACCAACAAAACCAGTGGTGCACTTCAGACCACACCAGAGCTGGACCCATCTAGCCACACAACTGCCACATCCAAAGGGCAATTCCAGTTGGCACCAGAACCTTCTAGAAATGACATCACCTCAAGGGGAAGCCTCTGCATGGTGTCCCACACATAGTGGTTGAGTTTTACCCTTATAGTCTTCCAGCCTGAAGGGTTAACTCTACCCACAAAAGGGCCAACAACTTTCAAGACTTAACTACAACCGGGAGTCCACACAACCCACAAGAAACACTCCAGGAGCATGAAGGTCAGGTGATCTGAAGATTGTGCCATTGAACTCAAAAATACACTTTCATCATAAAACTATAAAAGCAAGTCTTGAAGACATAGCACATCTACCTAAAACACAGAGAACAAATGGGGAGACAAAGAAAAATGTCCCAAACCTAAGAACAACAGATATCCTTAGAAAAAGAATTAAAAGAAAGAAATGAAATGGAAGTACCCCCAAATACTAGATGCAGAGTTTAAAATAATGGTTATAAAAATGCTCAAGGAGCTTAGAAGAATGGATGATCTCAGTAAAATTTAAAAAAGAGGTAGTAAGCATTAAAAAGGACCTAGAAACCATAAAGTAGGACCAGTCTGAAATGAAGAATACAATATCTGAAATACATAAATCACTAAAAGGCATCAACAGCAGGTTAGATGGAACAGAGGACTGAATCAGTGAATTAGAGGACAAGATAACAGTATCCACCCAAAGAGAACATGAAAAAGAAAAGAGATTTAATAGAAATGAGGACTCAGTGTAGACTGACATGGCTAATCTCTTTGCACAACTACATCAAAACTACAACTAAAATAGAGAACAACCATCACTCAGGACCATCAGAAATAGAGTTGAATGGAAATCTGACAACTACAGAATTAAAGGAACCACATCCATCCAGACTGGTAAGCACAGACTGGAGGAACAGACATGGAATGGGATGGTCCCACATCCATGTATAGTGGATAAAAATTTGGGAGGGATATCTCAGAAGCGAGGAGTCCCAGACCCACACCAGGCCTCCCAACCCAGGGTTCCAGTGTCAGGAAGATAAATCCCCAAACTTCTGGAAAAACCAGTGGGGACTGAGTCAGTGGAAGAAGCTTCTGGAGACCCAAGCATTTCCTCTTAAAGAACCCACACATGGACTCACCTACTCAGAATTGCTCCCTCTGAGCTCCAGCACTGAGGTAGCAGCTTGAATGTCACCAGTAGTGCACAGGGGAAAACTGAAAAGTCTGGCATTGGAGTGAACAGATGCCATTGTCCTTTTTCTAAACCCTCAAACAGCCAGCAAGCTGGTGCCATACCTGAGACTCCATCAACCTGGCTAACACTGTTTGACTGACCTTGGAGATCCCCAGAGACTCCACAGAACCCAACTTACAGGCCCACCCAAGATGCTTTTCCATATGAATGGCTGGTCTTGGCTCATGTTTTACAACTTCCTAAATCCTCTCAAACAAGCATCAGCTGGCCTCACTGAGCTCCAGTTCCCACACTAGCAGCAGCCAACCTAGGTTCACAGCTTAGCTTTGCCTGGGAATCTCCAAGTCCAGCACAAGTAGCAGCCATCTCAGATTGCTTTACAGTTCAGGAAGGGTCAGCACCTGAAAAAACACAAGTGGGAGCTGACCTTGGCCTGCACCACCTGGGAAACCCCAGGGTCAGTGCACCCAGTGGACAGCTACAGACCACATTGTAGCAGCACCACCCTGCTCCTGCACAGCAGATCCTCCACAGAGGGTGGAGGTCATGCCACTGGACCCTACAGGACACCTACTACATTAGGCCACATTACCAAGACATGGAGTCAAAGAAGCTCTATCCAATACATAGAAACAAACACAGGAAGGCTGCCAAAACAAGGAGACAAAGAAACATGACCCAAATGAAAGAATAGATCAAAACCAGAAAAAGAGCTAAATGAAATGGAGATAAGCAATCTATCAGATGCAGAGTTAAAAACACTGGTTATAAGGATGCTCAAGGAACTTTGTGCGGACCTCAGCAGCATAAAAAAGGTCCAGTCAGAAATGAAGGGTACACTAATTGAAATAAAGAACAATTTACAGGGAAACAACAGTAGAGTGGATAAAGATGAGAATCAAACCAATGATTTGGTACATAAGGAAGCAAAAAACAAACAATCAGAACAACAAAAAGAAAAAAAATACAAAAATGAGGATAGTGTAAGCAGCCTCCAGGACAGCTTCAAGCATTCCAACATTCACTTCATAGGGGTGCCAGAAGGAGAAGAGAAAAAGCAAAAATTGGAAATCTATTTGAAAAAATAATGAAAGAAAATGTCCCTAATTTGGTGAAAAAAAATAGACATGCAAGTCCAGGAAGTACAGAAAGTCCCAAACATTATGGATGCAAAGAGGTACATTCTAAGACATATCATAATTAAAATACCAAAGTTAAAGATAAAGAGAGAATTTTAAATGCAATAAGAGAAAAGTTGGGAAGTTCCCATAAGACTGTTCGCTGATTTCTCAAAAGGAACTTAGCAGGCTAGAAGGGATTGGCAAGAAATATTCAAAGTCATGAAAAGCAGGGACCTATAGCCAAGATGGCTCTACCCAGCAAAGAAATCATTTAGAATCTAATGGCAATAAAAGAAAGAATAAACAAATGGGACCTTATCAAAATAAAGAGCTTCTGTGGGGCTAAAGAAAACAGTATTAAAATAAAAAGAGAACCAACCGCATGGGAAAATATATTTGCCAATGATACCTCGGACAAGGGTTTGATCTCCAAAATATATAAAGAACTCATACGACTCCACTCCAGGAAGACAAAAAAAAAAACCAATTAAAAAGTGGGCAAAAGACATGAACAGACACTTCTCGAAAGAGGATATACAGAGGGCCCAGAGACATATGAAAAGATGCTCAACATCATTAGCCATCAGAGAAATGCAAATTAAAACCACAATGAGATACCACCTCACACCAGTCAGAATGGCCATTATCAACAAAGCAACAGATAACTGTTGGAGGGGATGAGGAGAAAAGGCAACCCTACTGCTCTGTTGGTGGGAATGCAGACTGGTGCAGCCATTGTGGAAAACAGTATGGAACTTCCTCAGAAAGATAAAAAGGGAACTGCCTTTCAACCCAGCAATTCCACTACTGGGATTATACCCTAAGAACCCTGAAAAACCAATTCAAAAGAACCTATGCACTCCAATGTTCATAGCAGCACAATTCACAATAGCCAAGTGCTGGAAACAACCTAAGTGCCCATCTACAAATGAGTGGATGAAGAAACTATGGTACATTTACACAACAGAATTCTACGCAGCAGAGGAAGAAGGAGCTTATACCCTTTGCAACAGCATGGATGGAACTGGAGAGCATTATGCTAAGCAAAATAAGCCAGGTGGTGAAAGACAAATACTATATGATCTCACCTTTAAGAGGAACCTAATCAACAAAACAAACAAACAAGGAAAATATAACCAAAAACGACTAGAGTTGAGAACAGGCTGACAGTGACCAGATGAGAGAGGGGAGGGAATTTCAGGGGGAAAGTGTGAAGGGTTTGCAGGAACAATTATAAAGGACACATTGTCGATAACAAGGGGGGTTGAAACAGGGGAGGGATGTGGGGAGGGTTGAGGTGGTCTGGAGGGGTGGGGGCAAAAGGCAGAAAACTGTACTTGAACAACAATAAAAATGTTAAAAAAATAAAAAAATTTTCAAAAAGGAAAAAGAAAAAGAAGATCAAAACTATGAACAATAAAATGGCAAAAAATACATATCTATCAACAGTTGAATCTAAAAAACAAACTAAGCAGAGAAGAAGAACAGAGACAGAATCTTGGATATGGAGAGCATTTTGATCGTTGCCAGATGGGAGGGAGGTTTGTGGTAATTGGTGAAGAAGTGAGGGGATTAAGAAGTACAAATAAGTAGTTACAGAATAGCCATGGGGATGTAAAGTACAGTATAAAAAAAGGGGATAACCATTTTTAAGCAAAGAACTTATATGCATGATCCATGGACATGAACAATGGTGGAGGGATTGCCTGAGGGAGCGGGGAGTTCTGGGTGGAACGGGGCAAAGGGGGAAAAAGTTAGAATACCTGTAATAGCATAATCAATAAAATATAATTTTAAAAAAGCAGTGAGTGTCGCGGATTTCATCCCGCAAAATCCGTGGGGTGGACTACACCAATTGCGTGAATCAAACTTACCCAGAGACAGACTTTGAGAAAAGAGTCCGGAGCCACGGGTCTTTCCCTCCATCTTAGAAAAGGCCCCAGGCTTAGCTCAGCCGGGTTTTTTATTAGAAGCTTTAGGACACATTTACATTGGATTGATTATTCATGGGCTTATGCAGAACAGGGGTCTTCATTTGGGTCATGCAGACACAGGGGATAGATAAGTGGTAGGTTTACTCAGTAAGGTAAACATTAGTATATAGAGCATTAGGTTGTAAATTCAGGTCCGGTGGCAGACAGGACTGGGGTAGTACATTAAACAGGAGACAAGTAAATTGAGGGTAAGCTAACTATGGCTGTTAACTCTTAGGACCATAAAACATTGAGACAGAGAAGAATTTCATGGATTCATTAACTTAAGTCTCTTGACTCCGGGAGGGAGAGACTCAGCAAGTCAGAGAATTTCTTAAGAAACATTTTTGCCAAATTCCCATTAGAGAATTCTTTTTCCACAGACATGAATCACGCTTGCCCACACGGGAATAATTCTTCATGCGGAGTTGAGCTCAGACACGCGTGATTCCCGGGACTGCGTGTTTTCACGTGTGTGGAAAGAATTCCCACAAGTGAGGAAAGTCTAAGGGGCCGCTGGGACAACATCAAACATAACATCAGTGTAATAGGGATAACAGAAGAAGGGAGTGAGCAAGGCATAGAGAACCTGTTTGAAAAAATAATGGCAGAAAAGTTTCCTAATCTGGTGAAGGAAAAAGACACACAAGTCCAGAAAGATCAGAGAGTCCCAATCAATATGAACCCAAAGAGACCCCAACCAAAAAACATCATAGTTGAAATTGCAAACGGTAAAGACAAAGAGAGAATCTTAAAAGCAGCAAGAGAGAGACGGTCACCTACAAGAGAATTCCCTTAAAACTGATTTATCCACAGAAACACTTTAGGCCAGAAAGGGTTAGCATGAAGTATTTATAGGGATAAAACAAAAAGGATGCATATTTGTCCAAGACTACTCTATCCAACAAGGCTGTCATTTAAAATTGAAGGCAATATCTTCAAGATGGTAGCAGAGTAGATGGATCTTGTATGCACCTTCTTCCAGAAGCAAGCTGTAAAATCAAGTAAATTGGGGAAAAATCACCCTAAATAACAAACTGAAGATTGGCTGAAGAGAAGATTTATAACCAAAATTATGTAAAAGAATCCACGTTGAGACTGCACCCATACAGCAGCTTGTATGCGGTGATCTCACACACGGCCAGCCCGAGGGGTGATCGCACATATGAATGAGCCAACAGCAATCAAGGCTGAATTACAATAAGAGGGCCCACAAAATCCAAACAAGGATATTCCTAGATCCCCGAGCTCAGAATATCAAGGAAACCAAACCACTAGATTCCATAGGACGTCTACTACATAAAGGCACCCCACAAAGACTGGGAGTCATAGCAGATCTAATACAAAGAAACAAAGACAACTATAACTGATGTAGCTCAGTAGGCTGGGCATCATTCCACAAACTAAAGGTCATTGGTTTGATTCTTTGTCAGGACACATGCCTGGGTTGCAGACCAGGTACCCAGTTGGGAGCATGTGAGAGGCAACTGAGCAATGCTTCTCTCACACATCAATGTTTCTCTCCCTCTCTTTCTCCCTCCCTTTCTCTTTCTCTAAAAATAAATAAATAAAATATATAAAAATAAGCAAGGACAAAGAGAGAGACAAAATAGGGAGACAAAGAAATAAGCCCCAAAAGAAAAAACAGGAGAAATCTCCAGAAAAAGCACTAAATGAAATAGAGGCAAGCAGTTTATCAGATATATAGTTCAAGGTAATGGTAATAAGGATGCTCAAAAAAATTAGTGAGAACTACAACAGCATGAAAAATATCATAGAAACTATGAAAAAGTTCCAGTCAGAAATAAAGAATAGCATGCCCAACATCCAGAATACATTGAAAGGAATAAAAAACAGGACGAAGCAGAGGATAGGATTGATGAGGTGGAAAAAAACACCCAATAAGAGCAGCCAAAAAAATACTTTAAAAGCATGAGGGTAAATTATGGGAAATTTGAGACAAAATGAAACTTATCAACATCCATATTATAGGGATCCCAAAGGAGAAAAAAAGTGACCAAGGTAACAAGACTTGTTTGAAGAAATAATGGCAGAAACTTCATCGTTCTGGTGAAAGGGAAAGTCACAGATGTTCAGGGAGCACAGAGAGCCCAGTCAAGATGAACCCAAAGAGACCCACACCAAGAAACATTATAATTAAATGGCAAAGTGTAAAGACAAAGAGAGGATCTTAAAGGCAGTAAGAGTACCTATAAGGGAGTTCCCCTAAGGCTGTCAGCTATTTTTTTAACAGAAACACTTTGGGCCAGAAGGGATTGGCATGAAATATTCAAAGTAATGAAAAACAAGGATCCGTGACCAAGACTATTCAACAAAGCTATTATTTACAATTGAAAGCAAAATGAAGAGCTTCCCCAACAAAAAAAAAAGGGGGCGTGGCTAAAGGAATTCATTACCACTAAACCAGTACTGCAAGAAATATTAAAGGGAATGATTGAAGGAGGAGGAGGAGAAGGGGAGAGAGAGAGAGAGACATAGGTATAAAGAAAAAAATGCCAGTAAATAAGTACCTGTCAATAATAACCTTAAATGTAAATGGATTAAATGCAACAATTAAAAGACATAGAGTAGCTGAATGAATAAAAATATGTGACCCACATACATGTTGTTATCAAGAGACCCACCTTAGAACAAAAGGTCACACAAGCTGAAAGTGAAGGGATGTGAAAAATATTCCATGCAAATGAAAACAAAACAAAACAAAAGCTGTGGTAGCAATAGGTATAACTGACAAAATAGACCTCAAAACAAAGGTCATAAGAAGAGGCAAAGTCACTACACGATATTAAGTGATTGATACAACAAGGGGATATAACCCTTGTAAACATATATTCACCCAATATAGGAGCACATAAGTATATAAAGAAAATCTTGGTGAAATTTAAGGGAGAGATAAACACCAATACAATCATAGTAGGGGATTTGAACACCCCAGTGTCATCAATGGATAGATCATCCGACAAAAAATCAACAAGGGAATAGTGACCTTAAATGACACACTAGATCAGATGTATTTAATTGATATTTACATAACATTAAATCCCAAAGTAGATTATACATTCTTCTCAAGTGCACATAGAACAATCTCAAAGATAGACCACATGTTAGGACAAAATAATAAGTCTTAACAAATTCAGGAAGATTTAAATCTCATCAAGCATTTCTCAAATCTCAATGACATGAAACTAGAAATCAACTACAATAAAAAACTTTAAAACATTGAAACAACAGAGGCTAAATACCATATTATTAAACAGTGACTGGATTAACGATGAGATCAAGGGGGAAAAGCATGTATTACCTGGGAACAAATGAAAAGGAACACACTGCAACCTAAAATCTATGGGATACCAAAAAAGCAGTCCTGAAAGGGAAGTTCATGGATTACAGGCCTACTTCAAAAAGCAAGAAAAATCTCAAATAAGCAGTCTCACCCTACACTTCAAAGAACTAGAAAAACAACAGCAAACAAACCTCAGAATAAAGAGAAGGAAGGAAATAATAAAGATCATAGCAGAAATATATGACATAGAGACTGAAAAGAACACAAAATATTGATGAAATCAAGAGCTTATTCTTTGAAAAGATAAACAAGATTGACAAACCTCTAACCATATTCATCAAGAAAAAGGAGAGCACCCAAATAAATAAAATTAGAAATGAAAGAAGAGAAGTAACAACTGACATCACAAAAATACAAAGGATTATAGAAAATACTATGAAAACCTAAATGACAACAAATTTGACAACTTGGGCAAAATGGACAAATTCCTAGAAATATACAATCTTTCAAAACTCAATAAGTAATAATCAGATAACCTGAATGGATTGATAACAACTAATGAAATTGAAGTAGTAATCAAAGAACTGCAAGCTAAATGAAATCCTGGACCAATGGCTTTACAGGGGAGTTTTACCAAACATTCAAAGAAGAAATAACACATATCCTTCTTAAGCTATTCCAAAAAATTGAAGAGGAAGGAAGACTTCCAAACTGTTTTTATGAGACCAGCATTATCCTAATTCTAAAACCAGATAAAGATATTACAAAGAAAGAAAATTATAGGTCAATAACCCTGGTGAACATAGATGCTAATATCCTCAACAAATTAGCAAATTGGATCCATCAATATATTTAAAATATTATACATCATGACCAAGTGGAATTTACTCCAAGGACCCAAGGTTGGTACAATACTCACAAATCAAAAAAATGATACATCATATAAACAAAATAAAGATAAATCACATGATCATATCAATAGATGTAGAAAAGGCATTCAATTAAATCCAGCACCAATTTATGATTTTTAAAAAAACTTTCAGCAAAATGGGAATAGAGGGATCATATATCAACATAATGAAGCACATATATAAAAAATCTACAGCCAACATCATACTCAATATGCAAAAACTAAAAGCATTTTCCTTAAGATCAGAAACAAAAAGAAGATAAAAAATATGAACAGTAAAATGACAACAAACTCACAACTATTAACAACCAAACCTAAAAAAAACAAACTAAGAAAACAACTAGAACATGAATAGAATCACAGAAATGGAGATCACATAGAGAGTTATCAGTGGGGGAGTGACAGGGGGAGAGAAGGGGAAAAGATACAGGGAATAAGTAGCATAAATGGTAGGTAGAAAATAGACAGGGAGAGGTTAAGAATAGTATTGGAAATGGAGAAGCCAAAGAACTTATATGTAAGACCCATGGACATGAACTAAGAGGACAGAATGCTTTTGGGAGAGCAAGTGCAGGGCAGAGGGGAATAAAGGGGGGAAATGGGACAACTGTAATAGCATAATCAACAAAATATATTTAAAAATAAAAATAAAATGAGCATCCCTTGAATTGTCCTTTAAAAAAAAAGCATCAGGGATGATTGTCTTGCATCACTGTCAGAAACAAGACAGAGATGCCTGCTTTCATCACTCTTATTCAACATAGTACTGGAAGTCTTAGCCAAGGTGATCAGACAAAATTTTTAAAAAGGCATCCAAAGTGGAAAGGAGAAAGTAAAACTCATTATTCACAGATGATGTGATATTGTACATAGAAAACCCTAATGAATCCACCAAAAACTACTAGACTTAGTAAATGAATTTGACAAAGTAGCAGGATACAAAATCAATACTCAGAAAATGATGGGATTTTTATACACCAATAATGAGCTATCAGAAAAGGAAACTAAGAAAGCAATCATATTTACTATTACAACAAAAAATAAATAAATTTAACCAAGGAGGTAAAGACCTGTACTCAGAAAACTATAGGACACTGAAGAGAGAAATTGATGAAGATACAAATAAGTGGAAGCTTACATAGTGTTCGTGGGCTGCAAGAATTAACATCATTAAAATGTCCATACAACCCAAAGCAATCTATAGATGCAATTCAATTCCTACTAAAATACCAATGGCATATTTCACAGATCTAGAACAAATATTCCAAAAATTTATATGGGACCAAAAAGACCCCCAAATAGCCTCATAAATCTTGTAAAAGAAGAACAAAATTGGAGGTATCACAATACCTGATATCAAACTATACTATAAGGACACTGTCATCAAAACAACCTGGTACTGGCATAAGAACAGGCATATAAATCAATGGAACAGAACAGATATCCTAGAAATAAACACATACAGTTATTGTCAATTAATATTTGACAAAGAGGGAAAGAGCATTCAACAGAGGAAAGACAATCTCTTCAATAAATGACGTTGGGAAAACTGGACAGGTACATGCAAAAAAAAAAAAAAAAGAAAGAAACTAGACCACCAACTTACACCATTCACAAGAATAAACTCAAAAAGGGTAAAAGGCTTAAATGTAAATCACAAAACCATAAAAATCCTAGAAGAAAACATAGGCAGTAAAATCTCAGATATCTTACATAGCAATATTTTTGCTGATATATCTCCAAGGGCAAAGGAAACAAAGGGGAAAAAAAACCCAGGTGGGACTACATCAAACTAAAAAGCTTCTGCACAGCTAAAGAAACCATCAAAAATGAAAAGGGAACCCACTTTATGGGAGAACATATCTGTCAATGATACATCTGATTAGGGGCTAAGTTCCAAAATATATAAAGAAAGTGTACAACTGAACACCAGGCAGACAAACGAACAAATTTAAAAACTGGGCAAAGTACCTGACTGAATACACACTTCTCCAAAGAGGATATACAGATAGCCAGTAGACATGAAAAATGTTCAACATCACTGATCAACAGAGATGTACATTAAAACCTCAATGAGCCCTGGCCAGTGTGGCTCAATGGATTGATTGAGCGTTGAAAGCAGAGGGTCACCAGTTCGATTCCCAGTCAGGGCACATGCCTGGGTTGCAGGCAGGGTCCCCGGTGGGGGACACATGAGAGGCAACCACACATTGATGTTTCTCTCCCACTTTCTCTCCCTTACCCTTTTTCTAAAAATAAATAAATAAAATCTTTAAGAAAAGAAAAAAAAAACCTCAGTGAGATATCACCTCACACCTGCCAGAATGGCTATCAATGGCTATCATCAATAAATCAACAAAAATACAAGTGCTGGCAAGGATGTGGAGAAAGGAGAACCCTAGTGCGTTGTTAGTGGAAATGCAGACTCGTGGAACCACTGTGAAAAACACTATGAAGTTTTCTCAGAAAAAATTAAAAATGAAACTGCCTTATGACCCAGAGAACTCACTTCTGGAATTTACCCTAAGACCCAGAAGCAGCCGTTCGAAAGCACACATGTGTCTCTACGTTCACAGCAACACTATTTCCAATAGGCACGGTCTGGAAACAGCTTGAATGCCCATGAGTAGATGAGTGGATAAAAAAGTTGTGCTACATTTACACAATGGAATACTACTGGCAGTAAAAAAGAAGAAACTCTTCCCTTTTGGGACAGCATGGATGGATATGGATATTATTATGCTAAATGAAATAATCTAGCCAGTGAAAGACAAATACCATATAATATCACTTACATATGTACTCTAAAGAACAAAATAAGTTGATGAAAAAATAGTAACAGAGGCATAGATAAATGTAATAGACTCACAGCTGTCAGGGGGGAGGGGCTTGATGAAAGGTGAAGGGATGAGCCAATGAACATTTATGCGTAAGCCATAGACTCAGCAGTGTAGTGTTGGCCTGTGGAAAGGAGGGTGAAGGCTGGGTGGAAGTAGGTAAAGAAGGAAAAAATGAGGACAATCGTAGCAGTGTCAACAATAAAAAACAGTTTAAAATGGGAGGGGGAGACTGAGTGCAGGTAAAAAAAAAAAAGACTTGGTGTGTTTATTAAGGATGTGTGGACCTGCTCCAGGTTTGGAGTTACATTAATAAACCACATGCACAGGAAGCAAAGACATGAGAGTGTCTGGAGTTTATTTCTTTTTTTTTTTTCTTTTCATTAAGGCTTTCATTTTAGAGCAGCTTAAGGCTCACAGAAAAATTGAGCAAAATGTATGGAGATTTCTCATACAATTTCTGCCCCTACATATGCATAGTCTCCACCATTATAAACATCCCCCTTAAGAATGGTACATTTGTTACAGTTGATAAACCTACACTGACACATCATAATCACCTTAAGTCCATAGTTCACTCATGATATATACATTCTATGGGTTAGGAAAAATATATAATGACATGTATCCATCATTACAGCATGAACTAGAATATTTTCATTATCCTAAATATTGTCTGTGCTTCCCCTATTTATCCCTCTTACCTCCCACCACCCAACCCCTTTCAACCATTGGTATTTTTACTTTCTCTTCATAGTTTTTGCCTTTTCCAGAATGTCATATAGTTTGAAACATACTTTTTCAAAGTGACTGTTCTCACTTAGTAATACACATTTGAAGTTCCTCCATGTCTTTTCATGATTTGATAGTTCATTTGTTTTTAGTGTTGAATAAAATTTTATTGTCTGGAGGTACTACAGTTCACTTATCCATTCACCTACTGAAGGAAATCTTGGTTGCCTCCAAGTTTTTGCCAACTATGAATAAAACTGCTATAAACATCCACGTGCACGTTTTAGCATAGACATATATTTTTAGCTCTTTTGGGCAAATATCAAGGAGCACAACCGATACAGTTTGGGTCATATGGTAAGAGAATATTTAATTTTTTAAGAAACTGCAAAACTGTCTTCAAAATTGGCTGTACCAATTTGCATCCCACCAGCAATGAGTGAGTGTTCCTGTTGCTCCATGTCCTTGCCAACATTTGGTGTTGTCAGTGTTCCAGACTGTGGCCCTTGTAATAGGTAGTATCTCATTGTTTTAATTTACATTTTCCCGATGACATATGATGTGGAACACCTTTTCACATGTTAAGTTGACAGCTGTATATCTTCTTTGGTGAGGTGTCTATTAAGGTCTTTGGCCCATTTTTAAATCAGATTGTTTTGTTACTGTTGAGTTTTAAGAGTTTTTTGTATATTTTGGCTTATAGGCCTTTGTTAGATGCGCTTTTTTCCAAATATTTTCTCTCAGTCTGTGACATCTCATTCTCTTGACATTGTCCTACACAGAGCAGACATTTTTAATTTTAACAAAATCTAGTTTATTAATTATTTCTTTCATGGACCATGTCTTTGGTGTTATATCTAAAAAAGTCACCATCTTATCCAAGGTCATCTAGGTTTTCTCCCATGTTTTATAGTTTTGCATTGTATATGTAGGTCTGTGATCCATTTTGAGTTAATTTTTGTGAAGGGTGTATGGTCTGTGTCTAGATTTTTTTTTTTTTGCATGTAGATGTCCAATTGTTCTAGCACCATTTGTTGAGGACATTCCATTGTAGCTATATAAAATTTTAAATGACCGAGTGCTAGAAAAAAAAGAGAAAAATGGAAGATGGAAATCATCAACTGGTGGGAATACAGAAAACTCACAAGAAGGTGTATTTGCTTTTCATAAAAGGTAGAGGCAATAACTTCACTAAAGGAAACTTTCACATTAAACTATAAACAATTTTTTCTGGTTTGTTTGTATAAAACATCTTCAGAATAAAATTGTTAAGTGTGCCAGGGCATGAAGTTTATATTTCTTTACTGTCCACGAACCAAGCAAACATCTAGTGACCAATGCTTTCTTCCCTCTGCTGGTTACAGTTGGAATCCTCTGTTTAGATATATTCCAACAAAAAGGCTTCATAAACTTTTTATGAATGTTTCCATTAGATACAAAATAAGCAAAAATAAATTTAAAATATTAAACACTTGAGGTATATACTTAGTCAGACATTCAAAAAGCAGAAAGTATTCTGATTCCATATAAAATTTTAGGCCTGCATTGCTTTGTCCTTTATGACATTTGAACATCACAAAACAAGTTGCAATATGTCACCCATAACGTAAAATTCCCAGTTAACAGCAGAGTTCAGTGATAACTTCTTCTGTGGGAGTGGCTTCCGTATGCCATTTGCTGAATGGGCAGCCTCAGCTGCAAGCCCTAGCTGAGTGGTTATTTTTGAAGTCGGAAAAAACTGCAAGACAACACATCCAAACATAAATCAAAGCTGACAAAGTCTTAATATTCCTTCCAAACGATTTTTCTATGATTTTGTCCATGTAGGTCCTGGGATTTTTCATTGCTAGAACCAGAGGGCTTTCACCTGTTTCAGGCAAACACACACACACACAGAGGAATATGCACAAGAACACACTATTGACCCTGTGAAGAACAGAACATACCTGCCAAAAAAGGACGTGTTGTGTTATGGGCTCAAACAGAGTCTGGTAGTCACTGCTAAACAAGGGCCTCTCTGCTCTCTGCACTCCAGGGAAAAACTGCACTGAGCTGCTTGCCTCCTGTACTGTATTCCTAACTGGCTGAACTAACCCTTGAAAAGGAGCTCCTAGGATGAAATCAGCCAAAAGGCTGAACACCTGCCCTGGCTAATTGGAACTGCACGGCTATATCCTTATTTGTATCTTTACTGACTAATCAGCTCCATTTCACCCAATCATTGCTTTTTGAACCAATCAAATTGTGAGGATTTGGAGTCTTCATTTGCATGAGAACAGATCAATCAGGAATGAGGGTGGGCACTATTCTCTATACAAGCCAGCTTCACCTCAGCCTTACTGTAGCTCACTTTCAGTGTCCATCTAAGGCTGTTTCCTCAGCTGGAGGTGCAACTAGAGCAGAGCCGTCTTGCTGGAACAGAGCTGTAACACTGGAACCACCTCGCCCAGTTTTCTTCCCTGTTTTACAGTTGAACCACTTACACTGAATAAAGTCTGTCCCCCTTCACCATACCCCAAACTGGAGACTCCTTCATTGAATTGGCCACAACAACCTTCAGCTGACAACAATAACAGGAACAGGAACACACACACACACACACACACACACACACACACACTCACGATGATACAGAAGCTTCTGGACCAGGTATCCCAAACTCTCCCAAGACTCAGGCATGGCCCGGAGTTACTGTTTCCCTGAACAATGAAAATGGCATTGACTCTGACTTCCTTTCTTTTCAGCCCCTTTTTCTCTTATCATGGCATTATTCTACCCATAGTGTTTCTCCCTGAGACGAAGGTCACTGTAAGCAGAGGTGCTAGTCATGGTGCCTCTGGAGGCACAGCTCACCTGCACATGATGTGCCTGCCTTCATTTTCCAGGCAAAACCAAAGCAGTGAGTTCGGATAATAGGTGCTCGCAGGGCAAGATGAATATAAATCTGATGAGAGCCACCCAGACCCCTGATGCAAGCTCTAATTTTTTGTTTAAATGCACATTCCTATTTCTTATGCATAAAAGTAGCCCCACCTCTTTACTGGGCGTTCTCTCCAAAGCCCATTAGCATAAGTATAGGGGGTTGGCACTCTGAGTTGTTTCAGCCAAGGTCCTGTCAAGGTCCTCCAGGAAATGGCAAGGGGGCTAAAATGGGAGTAATGACTACTGACAAGTCTACTTTATCTGACTCAGGCAAAGTTTAACACTCAGATATCAATCTGTTCCTTAAATAAGAAGTGATTGTCAATTTAAATTTTTAAAAATAATTCTCTGTGTATTTTAATGAAAATGTAGTCAATATGAGCCCTTAATTCTTAATACATGCACATTTTTCTTCCTTCTACCAGACATTTGCTTTCTCTGTCATGCTCCAGTTCATTGCCGCATATACACACCCCACTACAGATAATAATTGCAAATGAGACTTCAAAATTTCCTCTTTATTTATTGTAGATGTACCCACCCCACCTGGAGGGCCCTTTCTCTACCTCAGGGAAGGGGGCTAAGTTTTGTTGCCCTTGGGGGCCGAATCTCTTGTCCAGGGCATTGCCTTTCTGGGACCCATTCCATGAGACAGTTCCACTGAAACAATCAGCAGTTGCTGGAGCAGCTAAAAGTAAATGTGGAGCATGGTATTGAAATAAAGGCATCCACCATGGTGTCCACTCTAACTGTAAAGAGGAAACAAGTAGATACCAGGAAAGGTATTCAGGATATGGAAGAGTGCTGCAGAAAAAGTTGTTAGGCTTTTACAAAGAAGACATGTTTGTCTGCCTGCTGGCCTGTCCTTCTCTGCCTTTCTGTCTATCTCTGGGTCTTTCTGAGGAGTCTCCTTAGCCTGCTTGCTGTCTGCCTGCTTGTCTGTCCATCTGTTTGGCTCTCTATTTATCTCTCTACCTTTCTATCGTTGTATCTATCTGTTCATCTCTCATTCAATTAGTTTCTTCCTGTTTGTCTCTTTATCTGCATGACTTTCTGTCTGCATATCTATCTATTTGCAGTATGTCATTCTGCCCATCTCTCTCTGATTTTTTTGCCTATATCTGTCTGCCTTTCTGATCATTTCTCTGCCTGTCTTTCTATTTACCTCTCTGTCTCTTTATCTGTCTGCCAATCGTTCTGTCAATTTGTCCATTTCTTCATCTTTCTTTCTGTATGTCTACATGTATAATATCCATTTGTCTGTCTCTGTCAATTTTTCCATCTATTGTACCTATTCATTTAACAGTCTGTCCAACAGTTTGTCTGTCTCTCTGTATTTTTATCTCTCTCTATATATTTCTTTTCATCTATCCTTCTACCTGTCTGTATGTATAACTAATCTCTCTGTATACATATTTGTATACCTATTTGCATGTTTATCAGTTCCATTTTCTATCAGTCTTTCTTTCTGTCTGTACATCTGTCTCTCTGTCTACCTACATGTCTATAGATGTGTCTTTTTGTATGCCTCGCTTTCTATTTATCTGCCTATCTTTCGATATATATACTTCTTTCTGTATGTCTATCTCTTTCCATCTATCTCTTTCTGTGTATTTGTCTATCTATATATTGTCCATCTGTCTTTCTCTTAGCCTGACCACCTTTTTACCTGTCCATTAATGTCTATTTGATTTTCTACCTGTCTTTCTCTCTGTTATCTGTCTGTCCATCCATTCATCCACCCACCTACCTGTCTATTTTTCACCCCTCTGTCTCTCTGTCTTTCCATCTATATTTTTATCTATCTCTTTATCTACCTACCAATCTCTCCCCTCCAAAACATCTATCTACCTCTGTCTCTTGGTCTCTTCTTTCATCTGCCCATCTGTCTCTTTTTCTATGTGTCTATTTCTCTTTCCATCTGTCAGTCTGCTTTTCTACCCATATATCTATATGCCTGGCTATCTCCCTTTTGCTAGATAGATTGATGATAGACAGGTAGATAGATAGACAGGCAGACATAGGGACATCTATCTCTCTGCCTATATAACTATTTATCTCTTTGTCTACATGTACTTTTTTCCAAAGGCCATTTTACATCTTTATTTGACCATCAGAAGAGAAATTAGTTTTCATCCACAATAACTGTAGATTTTTTTAACGGTAATAGGTACATAGGTAACAAATGTAGAGGGCTTGTTTGGTGAATCTTCATCCTCATTATGTTTTCTGAACAACTGGATACAGTCTGGGACACTCTTTTTTCTTTGGCCCAGAGAGATGTGTTGAGCCTTGTGTCCGTGAGCGCATCTGGGGCTCCCATCTCCTTCATGGCACATCTCTGGCTGTGTATCTGTCTCTCTTTAGTTTCTGTTTCTGTCTGTCTATATAACTCTCTGTATGTATGTGTGCTTATATGTCCACCTATGTTACTGTCTGTGTGTCTATATAGCTGTCTGTATGCATGTCTATTCGTGTTTCTGCATGTCTATGTATTGTGCATCTGTCTTTCTGTCTGTTAATGTGTCTTTATTTCTGATTATCCCTATTTGTTCTCTATTGGGCTACATGTCTTTAGATTTATCTGTCACTTTATCTGCTTTGTATCTTTCTGTTTCCCTGTTATCTTTCTGTGTGTCTGTGTGTATGCATATACATAAATCTATTTGTCAGGTTTCTGTCTCAGTCTGAATACTCTTCTGCCTGTCTGTCATATGTATGTGTGTATATGTGTCTTTTTTCTGTCTTTTATTTAACACTTTGTTTAATGTTGTGTTTTGAGGAATTGTGTTTAGTGATGTGTTTGTTTGAGACTCATGTTTACTGGTATCACTATTCACTGTGTGTGCATATATGTGTGTGACAGCTGTATCACCAGTGTGAGTGCAGGGAACTGTGTTCACTGACATGTGTGTGGCACGGTGTTTGAAGATGTGTGTGAGGGACACTGTGTTTAGAGGGGTGTGAGCGATACTATACATTGAGGTACATGTGTGAGTACCTCATCTGGGTGGCCACCCTGGGTGTGACAGCAGACTTCATGTCTTCACAGGTCTTCCCTGTGAACCTCCAAGGTCATGATGGCTTCTGAGCTCTTTGATACCAACAACCCCATTCTACAGATGGACCACAAAGAGTGGAGCAGGGCTCCAAGGTGAGGTGACATGAACCTTCTCTCCCTTCACATTCACGTTCGAGTCCCTGGAAGCAGGAAGGGGTGGTCAGTGCACCTGGCAGGGATGGGTGTGGCAGAAGGCAAGAGGCTGAGGAGGCCCCACCCTGGCCTGGGCCTCCTCTGCGTGGGATGCAGCTTGTCTTCCCAGACGGTCTCATTTTACCCCTATGTTCCCCACATAATTATTATTAATCATGACTTTGCAAAAAGGAACTGGACCATAAACTGTAAGCTGCCCTTGTCTTTAGTCATTTTCAAAGTATCTCAGGGACTCTGGAGGGAGCCGCAGTGGAGTCCCTGCTCCTCAGCCTCTCTTCCCAGAAGCTCAGACCCCCTGGAGAGTCTCAGCCCTGGCTGAGGTTTCTGGAACCCATTTTGCCCCTGAACTGTCACCCTGGGATGGGGGAAAGCCCTGGAAGCGCCACCTCTCCTGAATTTGAGGTGTCACAAGATTGTGTCACCTGGTGCCTTGTCTGTTCAGCAGAAACTCCAGTCATTCTGAACATCTCGCTCCCTCTCATGTCCTGCCACGTCATCTATAACTAACTTCTCACAATCATTCGGTTCCCTCCACACCCATGTCTTTCCAGCCTTGACCTTCAGACATGACCCCTCTTTCAAAATCCAGACACATGGACCTCTCTACATATGTGTTTCATTGGCAAGCTTTTTCTTCCCCTTAAAAAAAAAAGTATAATTGACCTATATTTATCCTGTGTGGCATAGAGTCCCAGGAGTCATGACAAAGTGCACATGTCTGTGTGACCATTATTATGATCAAGACACAGAATGATTTTACCACCCCCACAAAAATCCCCTTCCATCTTTTGTAGTCACCCCCTCCTCTGCCCTGGGCCCTCTCCATATCCATAGTTTTGGCTTTTCCAGAATGCTATATATGTAAAAGAGGTCCTTCTCAGTCTGGCTTTTTCACTCAGTGTCATGCCTTTGGGATGCATCATAGTGGTCCAAGAATTGACACCCATTCCTCCTCATTTCTCAGGAGCATTTCCTCATGGGGACAGGTCACAGTCTGGTTGCCTGCTTACAGGTCAGGGCCATTTGAGTCCCTTTCTGTTTTGGGCAATTACACATAAAGCTGTCATAAATATCACTTCCAGGTTTGTGTGTAAAAGTGAATTTTCCTTTCTCTTGAGCAGCATGTGGAGTGGAATGGACTCATCTTATGCCAAGTGTACTTTTAGCATAATAAAAAACTGCCAAACTGACTTCCAAAGTGGAGTGTCATTTGTTGGCATCTTAAAATATCCAAAAGTACCATGTCCCTGATGCTCCTCATCCACCCAGCAGCTCACACCAAAATCAGCAGGCTCAGTCAGAGTGCCCCCTCAGCCCAGCTGTGCATTCAACCTCCTAACTGGTGCACTTGCCTGTCTGGAGCAAGTCTCCTCCTCTCTTCCCAGTTACCACACTGGCTTCACTGTGCTACTTGGCAGCCAGAGTGATCTTCTTAAGAAGTTGACCATTTTCACAGTTCCTTCCTGCTCCCACCACACCTGGAGGAGGCAGACCTCAGCCCCAGACTATCTCTCTCCCATTTGGACTCTGTCCCTGGCTCTAAGTGGTCCACCCACCCTGCCCAGCCCCCAGCCAACAGAGCACCAGCCCAAGGCTGCTCCAACTTGGGGTGCTTATCCCCAAATAACAGTGATGAGAGAAGAGATCTCATACTTACATACCCTCTGTCTGTTGTCCTGTTTCTTACTCATTCATCCCTCACACACTGCTTTGTATCACCAGCCCCATTTTACAGGGAAGAAAATGGGCACAAAGAAGTTAGCTCCCTGGGCCAGAACACAGAATCAAGGAAAGGTAAAGCCAGGTTCACACCCAAAGAGTTGTTCTTCAGAGCTCATTCTCACTCCCTGGGCCCTTTCAGGGATGGCGTGAAGGTTACTTCCCTCCGACTACCCTTGTTCTCTGTTGACCACTTGGTTTGTAGTGTCTGTAGCATTTATCGCTTCTGAATCAGACACGGAGGAAGAGCCCACCCACTAAATTAATAAAGCCATGCCTCACTGTCCCTGCTTCTGAGTGGGTGCTGGGTAGAAGTCACAGCCACCTGGACTTTACCAGTACTCCACAGGAGCCACCTGGATGGGAGGACAGAAGAATTCTCCACCTCTGATATTCAGGAGAATGTTCAAGAAATGAGCCCAGCATAGCCCACCCTTAATGGTTGGAACTGTGTGGACTGGGACTTCATGGTCACTCAGGTCACTAGTCTCTGGGCTGGGACCCAGGGGCTCACTCCTTGGAAGAGCTAGGCTCACTGACACTCCCCAACTATCCCCCCACATACACACACAAGGCTGGTTAACAGAGCTTATTAGCGCCCCTTTATCACCTGCCCATCTGGTCCCAGGGGCTGGGCCCTGCTATTCTTCCCAGGGGACAGAGCACATGGGACCTGATTCTGAGGGACTAAGATGGAGATATCAGCAACTGCTGTGCTAAGGGATTCTTGGAAGGGTCAGAACCTGTGGCCAGCAGACTCATCAGTGTCTTTGAACAGCAAGGGTCTCATTATCTGTCACATGCCCCTTGCCTGCCAACCACCTCAGTGAGGTCCAATCACACTCCAGTCACCCCCAACTCACCCCTCCTTTCCAGGCAGCCCAGCTTCCTTGCCTCTCTATACCTGCCCCTAGGCGGTTCTTCCTCAGTGATGAATCTCAGTGGTGGCCAGCTAAAAGGGCAGGACATTGCAGCCTCCAGAAATCACTCACCTCCAAACTTGGGCTGTGAAACCCACTCTCGAATAGACAGGACACATGGACGAGTACCTCCCCTCGTCAGGCCCTCCGTCCCAATCCAGGCACTGCCTGTTCTCTGAGCCCAAATTCAGGCACCTGCTCTAACAGGAGAGTTCTGTCTCTTGACATCCAGTGACTGGCTCACCTGCTCCCCACAGGCAACCACTGACCTGATTTCTGTCACCACAGACTGTCTGTTCTAGGACTTCCTATGAATAGACTTGAACACCATGCATCCTCTTGTGTCTGGATCCTTTCATTCAACACAGCATCTCTGAGATTCATCCACATTGTTTTGCATGCATCAGGAACTATTCTTTTTCTGGCTGTGTAATATTCCACACAGTTGTATGTGTCTGTGCATTTTTGGTGTGTGTACATGTGCTGTGTGCATGGTTGTGTGTATGTTGGTATGAGGCTGAGTCACCCTTTTATTTTTCTAGCCAGCCAGTGGTTTCACAAAAAAGTGTCTGCAGAAGTGGCCTCTATCTGTGCCTCCTATCCCTGTAATCTCATACTGCATATTCCAGGCACGCTGTGGATCCCTTCCCAGGAAGCCCATGGGCAACTCCTCTCTGGAGCCCTGAGGAAGTGAGGGAAAAAGGCAAGAAGTCTCAGAGGTTACCACTGCTATGCCTGGTTGTTTACATTGTGAATGGCATCCCCAGGGTTGTACAGTATACAACCTGTACCACTGCATTGCTCCAGAGCCCAGCCTGGGGCCCTGCCATGGCCCAAGGCTATGGTCTCTGAGCTCTAGCTCAGCCTCTGCACCAAGCCTTATCAAGGAGGAAGTGCAGTCCCAGGCCTCAGCACTGACCTTGGCATTGACCCAGGGAAGGAAGGGCTCTCTAACACCTGAGTCTGGACAGCCTGGTGTAGTACTCCAAGCCCTCAGAGAGCATCATCCTCATGTCAGATCACATGTGGGGAAACTGAGGCTCAGGAAGGGGCTGCAGCTGACAGAGTTAGGAAGGAGGGAACTGGGCGCCAGGTCATTATTCACTCTTTTTGTCCAAACTCTCTGCCTGCCAAAGCAGCCTCAAATATAGTGCCTCAATGGACCCACCTGGGCCCTGGGGTAGGGACCCTAGGTGCAATGCAAGAAAGAGAACATCCCCCAGGTCCTTCACTGATGCACATCTTTCCAGTAGTGAAAATAGTTTGGGTAAAGGAAAGAATTTTCTCCCTGTGGGCCTCTGCCAGAAGGCCACTGAGACTGAGTGGCCTTTGTGCAGAAGAAACTTTCTTCCCCCGCAAATAGGCCTTGCACGAATGTCTTCCTCCCTGCCTGCGCTGGTCCCCCTGCCAGCAGTGCCTGCTTGCCCTGCACCCCCTGCCAGGATGATGTAGGGGTCTTCCAGCCCCCTGCCTGGCCCAGCTTCTTCCCCTGTCACAGCAGTGAGCACCAGGGCTGTAGTCTTGAGGGGATCTCCCCCAGTCCTGTGGGTCCCAGAGTGAGCCTCTGATCTCTTGCACGTAGAGGTGCTCACCATGTCTTTGCAGAAGGAAGACAGGTGGGAGACACAGACCCAGAAAAGACAGGGCAATGGGCAAGGTCACACAGCTGGGAGATGTGACATGCAGTCGAAGCCCATGGGGGAGAGGTGTTTGGTCACCGGGGAGTGAGGGTGTGCGTGCTGGCTGGAAGAGCACACCAGGGTCTGTGAGGAGGCTGTGTTCTGTCCTCTGCCTCCAAGCTGCTGCCATATTCTCCCCCTCCCCCACCCTTGAAGGCCCCTGGGGAGCCCCATCGCTGCAGAACACAGGGGCTGCAAAGCACAAGAACCGCCAGCGTGTGTTGGAGCCAGGCATGGTGGCGCTCAGGAGATCAAAATGCACTCTGTGGTCTAGTCTCGTGGTCTACGTCTTCAGATACTGCTATGTACTGAAAATAGCATGAGAATTCACCATTCGAAATATATTTGACATTCTGTGCTTTCACACAGGGCAGACACCTCTGTGCACGGGACTCCTTTCCACCAAGTCCCCCAACACCCACTGGGACCCTCGAGCAGGTAGGGACTGGGAGGCACAGAAGTGCAAGGGCACACGCATGGACACACACATGGACACATGACCCTGACATTCACACACACAGCTCCCAGAACCTGCACACACTCCATACATACACACTGCCCCCAGCAGGCAGGCACCAGACCTGCTCACAGCCTGGCACAGCTGCCACACAGATGTGCCACATGCACGTACACATACATACAGACAGACACACACATACCTCCTACATGCAACTGCTCACTGATGGGTGCCAAGGACTCACACACATGTGCCAATGTCACCTCATGCCCAGGCACACACAGCCCACACAGCCCCATGGCCACGACCAGGGCAGAGTGCCAGTGGGGCTGCTGAGGTCCGCCACACTGACACCCATGGCCAGTGTCCACCCCAAGCTGTGTGTGCCCAGCCTGACATCCTGGTGAACATTTAAACCAACGCCCACATAGAAAACACACACACACAGGGGGGAAATGGAGACCACTGTACTTGAACAAAAATGAAAAAAAGAAAGAAAACACACACGCACACACCTACAGGTAAATATGCGCAAACTGCGTGTGTGTGCAGACAGAAACACATATCACAGATCTGTCATCATCCCAGATTCACACACGCAGAGACTGTCACTTGCACACATCTGTACATCAGTCCCACGTACAATGAATCCACACGTTCGCATACTTACAGGCAAAGCAACAACTGTATGTTTCTCTTGAACACACGCTTGATGCTCACACTCTCACAGTAGCACACACACTTCTGCCCTTTCCTGCCTGAGCAGCTCAGTGCCCCTAGGCAGAGCGTGCCAGAGGCCACACCCTTAGCCCACTCCAACCTCGCACCTCCTGGTTCAGACTGTTGAGAAAATCCTTGGAAATCCTGCTGCCTGGGAGGGCGAGGGCAGGGGCACTTTGGAATACACACCTGCTCAGCACAGACTACACCCAACATACGTACACATGCACACACTCGCCACACGCCACATGCATGCATATGTGTACGAGCATTCCCATTCTCCACACACCACACATGGGCACACACATACCCTCACACACTCCCCAGGAGCCATGTGATCCTCACTCTGCACACACAACAGCCCTCCTCCCAACCACCCTCCAGTTTCAAGTGCATTAAAGAGGGAGACTATTTTGATCTTTAGCACAAGCAATAAATAAATAAATACAGTGAAGGGGGAAAGGGCAGAAGAGTAAAAACACAGCATCTGCCTTTGGCAAGAGATGAAAGGCAGCTTGGAGCTTCTCTCCTACAGGATCTGGGGACTGAACGGTCTGGCATGGGCTTGGGAGGAGACAGACCTGAGAGGAGGGACATCAGGCCACCTGAGATCACCAGAGCCTTGAAGTTCCGGTGAGCTACACTCCCAATGAGTGGAAGTGAGTGATTTCTGGAGTGAGTATACTCTGGAGTGAATGGAAGGCTGGTCCACCTGGCTCTGGAAGGATCTCTGGCTGCTGGGAAGATCAGAGCACCAGTCCCTAATGCTGCCCAACTAACTGGGGCCACCTTGTTCCACCCTGGCTCAGTCTGACAATCTGGGACAGGTTGGTAGGTAACTGCTCCAACATCAGCTCCATCCTTACCCCCGGGGCTAAGGCTGAGTAAGCCAGCTGGCCTCAGAGGAGAGGCTCCTCCACCAGATCCTGAAAGAGCTTCCTCCAGTGCCTTAGGGTGAATCTTCTTGGCCAGAAGTCAGGGTGAGGTCTGAGGCTAGGACAGGGTGTTGGGAGTCAGGCCTACCTCAGTGTAGGGACTGCCGGGTGTCTCTGGTAGGGAGCTGATAGCCCATGCCTAGGCCCTCCACAGCCCCTTACCTCAGGTCAGGCCTCCAGCTGGAGTAGGGGGTCCGAGGAGGAGGGAAGAGTCAGGAGACCCCACCCAGGCCCTAGCTTCTCCCTTTCACTAGAGACCTACCCCTTATTTGCATGATCTTGCACTCTGCCTCAGTTTCCCCCACTTGGGCAAGTATCTCTGGTGCCTCAGGTTGTGAGCCATCCTGAGGGCATGGTTGGGGCAGCCTGGGCAGGCAAGCCAGTACTAACTTCCTCTTGGGCCTAGTCATTTGGGAAGACAGCACTCGTAGTTGTCCTGGGAAGGGTCCCAGCTCCAAACCAGGGTCCAGGCCCCACCAGCTGTCTTCTTTGCCAGAAACAAGCCCCCATTGGGAAAGTTCTCACCCAGGGGCCTGCTCCTGGGCCAGCAGAGCCATCAGCCCCAAACCTCCTCTTGACTAGAGTTCCTGGATGTCTACTTCTAGTCACCTCATCCCACAATTCCACATCTTTCCTAAGACTGCCCCTCTGCCACTCAGGCCAGGCATAGCCTGGCTGCCACTCACCTGGGCTCACTCATGCTGCCCCAGGTTCAGAGGGAGCACCAGTCAGCCTGGCCTCTGCAGACAGAGAGGCTGGCAGGGACTTCGTGGCAGAGTCAGGGTAGTGGGGAGAGTTCTATAAAAACAGAAACTGGAGCCAGACCACTCGGTGTCTCTAAGGCACAAGTCATGCTGGGTCCCCTTACACAATGGGGCCAATCCAGTTCCTCTCAGTCTGGGAACCAGGCTTCCATCCCATGGAGCCATCCACTCCTACATTTCCCAACGGCCCCTCTCCATGGGTGGGGTGGAGACCACTGGCCAGAAAAAGAGAGAGAAGTAAACCAGGAGAATCCAATGCACTGGGGAGAGGAAACCCTCCATGGCAGGGAGGTCTCCTATCCGACCCTGAGAAGCACCTCTAATGGGCAAAGTCAAACTCAAAAAGCTCAAACTAGTTTTTCTTGTCTCTTTCCCCCACTTCTATGATGCTGGAAAGCTTGTATTATGATAATGAGTATGGTCTTGGTTTTTCTATGGCAAATGGAATCTAATCTACCCACATGCACAAAAACCATGGTGTTGCTACACTTTCCAAAGGCCCACAGTCCACCAGGGCCTGGCCTTCACAGAGGAGACAGAGGTCCATCCAGCCTTGGGGAAGCATTGGGAGCCTCCACCCTGCTGCTCGCATCCTGGCAAACAAATGGAATTCTAATTGTCCCTTTTTTGTACCCTCATGAATTAAAAAAATTTTTAATCACATGTTAATATTTTTTATAAACAGTCTTTCCCAAGCTAAGATTGAGAAAGCCAAAACCCATTGTTTCTCCCCAAGTTAAAAACCAGCGGTTTGCCCTGCAGCCTGCCGGCCTTTACCCAGAGGCTGGGTGGCCAGCTGTAGGGCCATTTCTGGGCAGACTGCAGCCCATTCCTCGGGCAGAAGGTCCAGCCCCCAGGAAGTCACCTGCTTGCCCCTGAGCCTGCTTGGACATCTGAGGCTGGGGACTGCCCGCTCCAGCCACCCACTTTCCCGCCAACCTTCCAAGGCCATTGTGAAGAAACATAAAACATCTAAAACACTACTGAGTCTGCAACCAGAGTGTCTTGCCCATTCTGCCCAAACGCTGGGCCCTCAGGGGATGTAGGCCTCTCCCTAGCTGGGCGGATGCTGCACCTTGGCCAACAGCAGGTCAGATCTCTGACTCCCTCCTATAGGGCCGCTGCTCAAGGGCACTGCCACCAGCCTGGGGTCTGTCAAAGTCATGTCTAGCTTGAGGGCTGCTGCCGTCTTGGTCTTCATCAGCTTCGTCCTCCTCATCACGGCTCATGAAGGCCAGCTCATTCTCATAGCAAAAGGAGTTGGCGCTGGGCAGCAGGAACTTGTTCTCCACCAGGTCCTTGGCGCTGCAGCGGGGAGTGGAGGGCACCTCATAGGTCTTATGGAAATGTGCGTAGTCAATCTTGTACTGGTTCTTCTCCTCAAAGAGGACAGGCTCGAAGCGGTGACCCCACAAGATCTCATTGGCCAGGTAGGAGCTTCGGGCTTGTGTGGTCATGGCCGTGGCCTCTACCATCCCCTCCAGAATGACCACGATCTCAAAGTCATCTGTCTCCAGATCCTGCCGGCTGATGCCAAACAGTGGGCTGGCCTCATCAATCTCGTGCAGGATGGTGATGGGTGACACCAGGAAGATGCGGTCAAGGCCCTTGTCGAAGCCCACATCAATGTCAATCTGGTCCAGTGGGATGTACTCGCCCTCCTCTGTGACCCTCGGCTTGATGAGCTGAGCCCTCACATGGGCTTCCACAATGTGGCTCTTACGCAGGTTGCCCACGCGCCACATGAGGCAAAGCTTGCCATCACGCAGCGCCACAACAGCGTTGTGGCTGAACAGCAGTGTCTGCGCCCGCTTCTTGGGCCGGGCCATCTTGGCCATGATGGCACCAATCATGAAGGAGTCGATGATGCAGCCCACAATGGACTGTGCCACCACCATGAAGACGGCCACTGGGCACTCCTCTGTCACACAGCGCAGCCCATAGCCTATGGTGGTCTGAGTTTCAATGGAGAAGAGGAAGGCTGCCATGAAGCCATGTACCTGCAACACGCAGGGCGTACGGCCACGGTCCTCAGCTGGTTCCAGGTCACCATGAGCCACAGCGATGACCCAGAAGATGATGCCGAACAACAGCCAGGAGGCGAGGAAGGCCAGAGAGAAGATGAGTAGCATGTAGCGCCAGCGGATGTCCACGCAGGTGGTAAACATGTCAGCCAGGTAGCGCTGCGACTTCTCATCCATGTTGGCGAACTCAATGTTGCACTGGCCATTCTTCTTAACGAAGCGGTTGCGGCCCCTGCGCCGCGTGTGAACCTTGCCATTGCCAAAGCCATTGGCGCCTGACATGGTGACCAGGTGCAGCCCGTCCTCCTCTGATGACACAATGCTGTAGGGGTTGGCCCGGCTTGCAGCAGTCATCCCGGGGATAGGGCAGCCCTGGCTCCTCGCCCCCAGGCCGGCTCCAGGTGGGACGGCTCCTGCAACAGAGAGGACAGCAGATGTCCTGCACCAGCCCACAAATTCCTCCACCTGGGGCCCTCAGATGTGACTGGCAGACATTCTGACCCTAATTTATCCACAACCAGGATCCTAATCTTCCCTCCCACTGTAAGCCAGCTCCTCATTCTCCTTCTCAGCTTGGAATCCTGCCACTTCATCCTCCCAGTACCTCTAGCCAAAAACTTTGAATTCATCCTCAGCTTCTCTTATCCCACACCAAGGTCTCTGCTTTCAAAACACATTTAGGATCTACCCCCTTCTTCTACACTCACATGGCCCCATTGTCACCCCCCTGGACCAGCCTGGCAACCACCTTGCCCACCTCCATGCTACTGCCCAACCCCAGTCCAGCGGCAGCCAGAGGGACCCTGTCCATCATCTGCTCAAAGCCAGAGTCCCCACTGGCATGTGTGACACCTGCGTGAGCAGAGCTCGGGACCCCTCAGATCTCACCTCCCAGTCTCTCCCTCACTTACCGTGCTGCTGCCCTCGGCCTCCTTCCTGTTCTTTAAACCCACCCTGGACCCTCTCCTCCCAGGCATTTCCCCACCACCTCCCTCTCTCAGGCCTTGGCTTTAATGCCACTAGAACATCTCCAGAGGCATTTTCTGTGTTCTCAGAGGACTTTACACCCCATGCAGGTCCCCAAGGTAACCCACAACCCTGACCTCTAGCCTAATAAAGGTCGTAATAACAACGGCAATGATGTGCACAGGGTTGCAGTCCCTCCCACAAGACCATCAGCCACCTGAGCACAGGGAGTTCGCTATTTCCCTCACTGCTGACTCACCCCCCCAGGGTCTATCGAAGGCCCTGTTCCCAAGGACACATCAAGCTGGGCCCCACCCACCCTCCTGACATTCGCATACTCCAGCCCAGGCACCCACTCTCACAACCCATATGCCATACCCTCCGCCTCCTTGTCCTGAGCAGTTGCTAGGAGGGGGACCCTAAGTCAACGCCCAGAGGAGTCACCGACTGGCCGACCTCATCCCAGGGGCCTGCCTGACACCCACCTTCCTCAGCTCTAAACTAAAGCATGTGGGAAGCACTCAAAGTGTCACTTGGTCAGCCTGCCATGCACACACACTCACACACACTGGATGGTCTCAGGGCACATCCCACAGTACCATGCCCACACGGGACAAACACTGCTCCCGTGGCTGGTGGTACTCATCCAGCCCCTGGACACACAAGCCAGTAGCCACCCCTCCCCCAGTGTCCTGCTGGCTCCAGTACAGCCTGTTGGTGCCAGGCTGAGGCATCTGCAATCTGGGTACCATGGCACCACCTGGCCCTGTGAACACTGGAGCCATCTGGCCATTAGCACTGGGTCTGTGGGTACTCAGGACCTCACCCTGTCTCAGCAGGGCTAAGGTGGAAGGAGAGGGAGACCCCCGGCTGGCTGGCCTGGACATGAGCATGAAGAGGTTAGGCATGTTCCTCCCCACCAATGGGGACCCCATACATCCCCAAACACCACCTGGTTGCACTATGAGATCAGAGCTAGACAAGGCTGGGAGTCTTGAAGTGCCCAGAAGACACTGAGGCCCCAGAGAAGATCCCAGGACAGGAGCAGGGAGGCAGGCAGCTAGACACCCACCAGAGGCTTGGACACTGGAAATGAGATAGCCAGGAGGTAGCAACACTGTGATTTATCCCTGGTCTGTACGACCAGTTGCAACTAGAGCCTCAGAGGGGCACAACCTCCGACCTCTGCTCCAAACATCTGGGAGACAGGGTTGGGTAGAGCAGCGAGATTGCAGACCCCTCCCAAGGTCTGTCTAGGTTTCTAGATGCTGCTGGATCCCCAGATGCTCATGCGGTGCTTACTGCCTGAGAGAACCAGCTCCTCCAACCACAGGGAGAGCAGGCCAGACACATCAGCAAATACTATTAGGTCAGCCGGTCCACAGCTTAAGGAGGTAGCTACTATCTGTACTTCTACTCTCTGAATGGAGATTCAGAAAGGTAAAGTGCCTTCCCCAAAGCCACACAGCCAATAAGCAGGAGAGCTGAGGTTAGAACATTTTTGTCTAATGCAAGGTCTCCCGTCATGGGGCCCCAGATTTGATGGGACCTCTCTTCATGCTACTATCTTCCCCACACAGGTGCTCCACCTGGCCGCCTCACCATGGATTGGAGGAGCTGACACTGGAGGCTAGAATGGTGGATGCTGCTTCTGTCTGAGCCAGAGGCAGGGAGCCTGGGGTGGGGGGGGACCTCAAGGACTCCCTGTGCCAGGAAGACAGCTCAGCCCCAGATTCCTGGACCCTCCAAGGGGGAGGTGCTAAGGTCGGGGTACACAGATGCTGACAGGAGGCTGCCAGATTGCTGGGGGTGGGTTTGTGTGGCCTGGAGGCCTTGAGGGACATCTAACGGGTCATGGTCACTCCAGCTGGGATTCCAAGCAGCTCAAGGCCTGCATGGGACAGAATTGCAAGAATCAAAGGCCAAAGAGCCCATTCAGGTGCACGGCTCCTGGCAGTTCAGCAGCCTCACACCTGGCCAGCTCCCAGATAGGTGGGGCTGTGGCAGTGACTCCTGCTGTCTCTACAAGGCTGGGCACCCAGGACCCACCCAGACTATGTCGCACAGGCCCGGCAACCCTCTCACCTGTTGACATTCCTCCTAGAACCACATAGAAAAAAATCAACAAGGTCATGTTCATACCTGCTCCCCTTTTTCTCAGAGCTGGAAACTGAGACTCAGAGCAAAGTCAGTTGTCCAAGT
Organism: Micronycteris hirsuta; assembly: GCA_004026765.1. Lineage (NCBI taxonomy): Eukaryota > Metazoa > Chordata > Mammalia > Chiroptera > Phyllostomidae > Micronycteris > Micronycteris hirsuta. Next base: position 23,394 of record PVJI01007280.1, on the reverse strand, counting down.
CACCCAGAAAGTAAAGAACAGAGACAGAGTGGGAGCCAAGTATAGTCCAGCCTCGGCCTCTCTTGCCCTCATTGTGCTATCTGTGTACATGCATGTGCACGTGTGGATGCACTTGTGGACGACACACTCAGGGCATAGAGAGTACCTCATAGGCTTGGTGGACACAGCATCACAAAGAAAGCCCCAGAGGAAAACCCATGAGTAACAACCCCAGCACCACCAACTTGCCAAATGTCCCAAGGACACTCCTCACACATAAACACCAGCTGGGCAAGAAGGTTGCATGGCTCTGTGGTCTCTGAGGACTCGATTTAAGAAATGTAGGATGAGCCCTGGCCAGGTAGCTCAACTGGTTAGTGTTGTCCCGATACGTTGAGGTGCAGGTTCAATCCCGGGTCAGTCAGGACACACACAGGAATCAATTAGTGAATGCATGGATGGATGGAACAGCAAATTGATGTTTCTCTCTCTCTCTCTCTCTCTCTCCTACTCTTTCTCTCTCTCTCTCTCTACTTTTCTCTGTCTCTCTAAAATCAATACATAAAAATTTTAAAAAAGAAAGAAATGTGGGACAATATCCTCAACCAGGGATATGCAGGTGTTTAGCTCTTGCTCAGAGGCTGCATGTGGTTTAATCAGATAAGAAATGAAATTAGATGTGTTTTGAAGAAAGAAGCTTTAGCAACCAAGCAGGCCAGCTCCCCATTTTATAGATGGGAGAACTGGGGCTGAGACTCTTCCCAAGTCACAAAGCAACCTGTAGGCTAATATGAGATGGTAGAGATAACAAGATCATTGTCAGCAGGTGCCCAGGTTGGCCAGCGAGGGCCCTGAGCATTGCTGGGAGGGAATGGGAGAGAGACACTGGGGTGCAATACCTGAACCAAAAGAGACGGGGTGACTTCCACACTGGAGACAGCAGTGAAGCAAGCCTAGCAGGCAGAGAATAGGCGGTAGAGCACATGGACCCAGAGCCCCGGAGAAGTGCTGGAGCTGTCCCTGCCAGCCCAGCAGCTGTGGACACAGTCTCTGGCACCCAGCATGCTCATAACACTAGTCAGGCCTGGGCTGGGATTTTAGAGAGGCAGCTACCACATGACCCATGGGAGGGGCCCGAAAGTCACTGGGAGGAGCCTCCAGATAGAACTGGACACTCCATGCCCAATCCCCTGAGGCTCTGGACACCTTAGGTTTCAATGACATCAGGAGGAGACCAGGACAAGGCCTGGGCTCACATTTTCAGATGCCAAGAAAGCAGTGACTATAATGGCCAAGGGACAGGACTCAAGATCCCCCACCTTCAGGGGCCTCTCCTTTGGCTGGGACCGCCTCAGAGGTATAAGCATAGTAATCAATGTATATCCAGTGCTTATTATCCACCAGGCACTGTTCTAAGAGCTCTAATTAACTCACTTAACCCCTACAACAACATTGTGACTATTACCCCATTTTCCAGATGAGGAAACTGAAGCTCAGAAAGATTGAGTCACTTGCCCAGGGTCACACAGCTTTCGAGGGATGACAAAACATGTCCCCCAGGCCCTAAGGCAGAATGCAGGTATGACACTGTATTTCATCTCAGTCCTCAAGGCCTTTGCCATCCCATGCAGTGATTAGACATGCAGACATCCTGAACCTCAGCACTCAGCAACAGAGATAAAACCCATCCCGGCACCCCTGACCCAAGGCATTCGGCTCTTGCTTAGAATGTCCAGGGATGGGGAACTCCAACCTCATGATCCTCAAGTCTACCATTGGAAGAATCCTTAAAGATCACTTAGTTCTGGAAAAACCAGAATGTGGCTTACACACACCTTTCTCTAGCCTGTGCCTGTGGCAGATATCACTAATCCATCTTGGAACTTTCTCACTGTGTCCTGGGACAGCTTCAGAATCTCCTATTCCATTCACTCTTCATTAGACTTAGGAGGAGACCTTTGAAAATCCAATCTTCCATTTTGCAGATGGGCAGGCCTAAGGGTGTACTGCAGCAAGGCAGGGAGCTCAGCAGTGACAGGCACCAGGGGCTGGGAATACACAGGCTGGGGCAGGTGCATGGGGGGCATTCCTGGTAGGGGTGCCATGGAGCAAGGAGCAGGGTGGGGCATGCTGGCACATTCAGGGGGCCCAGTGAAGAGGCTGAGGCTAGCTTGGGGACAGCCAAGAGTTGGTCTGGAGGGGAGATGGAGGGTTGGAAGGGGACCGTTTGCATTCTCAGAGTCTGGGAGAAGAGGACAAGCTCCTGCGCAGGGTCACCTTTGCAGGCCAAGTTCCCTTCCCCTCCACCAATGCACAGACCTGCCTCTCCCCACAGTGTACACCCATGGCCTGAAAACACTGAGGGTTGACACAGTGCAGGCTTTCTGTGCTGAGGACTTGCTAGGCCCGAGGAGAGAAATAGCAACAATATGTTACGTGATAGGGAGGGGAGTGGTCAGTGTTCCACCCATTCCCTGGATCCTCACCATTCCAGGGCCCACTGACCACTATTCAACCACCAACACAATCTTTTTGACCAATAGCTCTAGGGCAAGCTAGGGAATGAATGCCCCAGGAGCAACCTGCAGTCGATGATTGACAGGAGTGCCTGCTCTATGCTGCCTCCCCAAGTTCCTCAGCCAGTTGCCTCGAGCAGTGGCTTTGTCAAAAATCCACCCCACAGTGGCTCCTTCCCTTCCTGGCTCACTCCCCACTCACCTCGAGTATAAGACTCCTTGGGATCACCAACCACTAAACTACCTGCACGGAACCGGGTCTCCTGGGCTCTCTCACAGGCTTCAGGTGGCTCCTCTGCAGCAGAGGCTCCTGAACTCAAGCTTCCCCTCCTGGATGACCACATGGTCAACATGGTTTCTTCTCTTCTTCCAAACTTCCTTCTCCCCCTTTCCCTCCCCCACCTCCTCCTCTCCCTCCTCTTCTCTTCCCCCTCCTCACTTTCTCCTCACCCTCACCACCTTTCCCCTCCTCCTCCCACTCCTCATGAGGTTAGTTGGCAGCCTGATCACTTCTCCAATCACCCCACTCCCTCTCCATCAGTACCCATATCTATTCCCTCAACAGGTCCTATGTATTTTACCTCCCAAATTCTCAAAGCCACCCTCCTGTCCAGGCCACTCCTGCCTGGACACAGCAACAGGCTCCTGATGGATTTCATTGTGGCATCCCTCTGCCCCATGTGGCCAACCCCAAAATCAGAGCTAAAGGGAATGTTTAAAATCTTCTCACACATCAGGGATCAGCTGAAGGCCACTACTTTCATAAAGCCCTTTGGATTCTCCGGCCCTGGATTCTCCTGTTAGGGTCAGAAACTACTCTCTACCTCATGTGAGAGTTGACCTTGCCCAGGTGCAGAGAGGCTGATGGAGGCCTAGAACAGAAAGGGTATCCAGGAAATGCTCACTGACCAGACAAAGGGATGAGGGAATAAGCACCTGAAGGGGGAAATGGATGAGGAGATGAATCATGGACCAATGAATCAGGAGACAGCTATATGTACAGATAGGTGGTCGAACATATGGATGGCTAAATGGGACTGGCAGATAAGTAGATGGATGGATGAGTAGTAATCAGAAATTTGGATGGGTTAGATGGGTGAAAAATTATTGGATGGGTTGTGTGGATAGATTAGTGAGTGGAGGAATAGATGGATGAATCCATGGATGAAAGGATGCATGGGTAGCTGGGCGAATTGATGAATGGCTGGAAGTGGTGGTGGATGAATAGTTGGAAGATGGATAAATACACAGATGGAAAGATGGCTGGATGGGTTAGGTAGGTGGGTAGATGGCAAATGGATGGGAGGATGTGTGGAACTAGTGGATGGATAGTGAGTGAAAGAGAGGCTGAATAGAGGAATCGATGGGTGAGTAGGTAAATGAATAATAGATGAGTGGGTGGGTGCATAGATGTGTGTTTAGCTGAATGGATGACGAGATGCACATCAATGACCTTAATCTTACCTCTTGAATCCTGTTTTCTAAGTAACGGTGTTGAGTGGGCACGTGGCTATCTTCATGGCTGCATTAGCAGCAGCTGCCATTTTTCCAGCATCAGCTAGGGATGAATCAGTCTCTAGAAGACCCTAAAGTTAACAAAGCAAAACCAAATCACTGTAGATGGTCTGCTCTCCTCAGAGGGGCTCAGAAGTCAGAAATTTACACATGAACCCACACTTCTGCTTGCTACCCCCAGGGCCCTGTTGGGAGGAGGAGGGTGCCTCCCATGCCTCTGATGCCCCGTACCTTCACAGCATGTCAGCCTGTCCATGACAAACTGTCAGAACCAGAGAAGGGCAAGACAAAATGGGTTCCCAGAGAAAATAACAGCTGATAATTAGCAAGTGTCTACTGCATCCAGACACTGTGGTGGGTGGTTTACAGACATCAACTCATGTAATCCTCACAACAAACCCACAAGGTTAAAACTTTTGCTGTCCCCATTCCAGAAAGGCAGGTAGTGTGGTAATTCTCCTAAAGTCACAGAGGAACTCAGGTCCATAGCCTGTGCCCCTAGCCACCACCTGAAGAGCCTTCCCAATCCCAATCATAGGGCCCACCTGTGTATTGATGGATAAATGGATGGATGATGGATGGGTGGCTATATGAAGGGATAAATGAAAGGGTGGCTGAACAGATAGTCAGATGAATGGATGGATTGTTGGATTACGGGGGAATGGATGGGTAGATTATGGATGGATGGATAATGGACGAGTGAATGGGTAAATTATGAATAGATAGGTGTGTGGATGGATAAATGAATAACTGGGTGGATGCATGCATAGATGGATGATTATGAATAGACAGACGGATAAATTATGGCTGAATGAATGGATTATAGATGGATGGGTGGATGGATTATAAATCCAATTTTTGCCCTAGCTGGTGTGGCTCAATGGATTGAGTGCCAGCACGCAGACCAAAGGTTTGCCGGTTTGATTCCCAGTTAGGGCACATGCCTGGGTTGCGGGCTAGGTCCCCAGGTCGGGGCATGAGAGAGACAACCAATCACTGTTTCTCTCTCCCTCTTTTCCCCTCTCTCTAAAATAAATAAATTCTTTTAAAAAATAAAAATAAAAAAATAAACCCAACTGTTGATGAGTCACCACACATTATAAATGTGTAGGTGGGTATGTAAATGGATGGATGGGTAGATTATAGATGGATGAGTTATGGATGGGTAGATAGGTGTGTGGATGGATAAATAAGTGGATAGGTAGATGGGTGGATGGATGGACTATGCACAGGTATGTGGGTGTGTGAATGGATAAATGAATGGGTGGGTGGATAGGTGGATAGATGGATAAGTCAATAATAGATGGATGGGTAGGCGGACTATGAATGGATGGGTGGGTGTATGAATGGGTGGGTAGGTGGGTATATTCATAGGTGAACGAATGGATGGATGAATGTGTTGGTTGGGGAGACAAATAAATAGATAAGTGGGTGAATGGGTATATGACTATACAGTAACTTGTCAAGAGACTTGCCTTGAACATGCACACATCCTATGTGGTCCCTGCAATCCCCAAGCCTCAGTTTTCCCATCTGTCAAAGGGGACCCCTGTTTTCATCTCCTGCATAAGGATCCTCCTGTAAGGATCACAGAAGAGTGTGTTGGGAAGAGGCTCTGTGAATTTCCAGAGGCAAGCTGACTTGAGATCCCTGTTCAGCTTTCCCCATCTGCCAGCTACTGAGCCCGTGAAGCCCCACCCTTTCACATCCAAGGCTGGCTGTAATCCACTGTCACACTGGTTTTTCTGGCTGGGACTCAGGCAACTGTTGGTGAGTCACCCCACATGATAAGCCTCCTGGGGCAGACAATAGCAATGGGCAAACAGAGATGGGTTCAAGTTCCAGCTCTGCCTCTCATAAGCTGTGTGACCTTGGGTGAGTCACTTCCCCTCTCTGGGCCTCTGCTTACTCTCTATGGACATGGCCTGTATGGTCCCTCCAGGCTATCACCTCAAAACTCCCAGTCCTCACCCACTGCTTCCCCAACCCTCATCATTCCCTGAGCAGCTGCCCTGGGCCCTTCAGTGCCTCTCATGGGTCTTTCACTCTCAAAACTGATGGGAAAATTGAGGCTCAGGGAGGCTCCATCACAGACCACTGCCCACAGCTGGGAATTCCCACGGCAAGGACTAATGCCTAGGTCTCTAATCTTATGCCTGTACCCTTGAGTAGGCCCACACTGTGCCTGGCCCTGTGTGCTCAGGTCTTGGCTTCAGTTATTCCAGCCTTCAAGGCCCCACCCTGAAGGACAGATGATTCTTCCTACTGGACAAATGGAGAAATTGAGGCTGATAGAGGTTAAGTCCCTTGCCCCAGGTCACCTAAGAGCTGAAACTGTGAGCAGAGGAGGTGTCTGTCACAGGGCAATGGGAGCCAGAAAAGGTTAGGGAGAAGGGATGAGGGTGGACAGCCTGGCCCTCCCGGCTTCCTGCTGGTCATCTGGCCTGCCCCAGGCTCTCTCAGCCTCATTCCTGACGCTATGTCCTCAAAGGGGTTTTCTCTGGACACGCAAATCCAGTCAGTGAGATTGGTTCTTGCCTATAAGGGTGGCAAAATTAGCTCCATTCTACAGGGAAACTGAGGTGCAGAGAAGTGACTTGCCCAGGATCACAAAGCAACTGAATGAGTGGCACCTTGAAGACAAGAACACAGGTCTCTGCATGCCCTGTCCAGTGCTCCCACTGCCGCCCTACAGCAGCCCGTGATGAGAGTTCAGCCATCTGAAGTTCACCAGACGTTCTCCTGGGTCATGCATGGTCACAGTCCTGGATGGGGAGTCTGGGTGGGGGGTTGGGGGTGGGGGGAGGCAGGGTTTACACACAACAGAGGGGCAGCCAGAGGCCAGACTGGCCCTCAGCCTCCAAGCCAGCAAGGGCAGGGCCTGGACCGACACTGGAGTACCCTCCTCGCCTTCCTGCCAGCACCAACCTGTCAGCCAAGGCCAGGGCTGACACCTCCCAGAGAACAGGGCAAGGCACTTCCCTTTCCTGAGGCCCAGCTTCCTCCTCCACAAAATAAGCTAATGCCTAGCCTCCCAAGGGATGTGCAGTTCAATGTGAAGAGGGAGGTATGCTCTGGGCACAGGGCCTGGCACAGCATGGCTCCAGGAGGAGGCAGCTGTCATCATTACCAACATGACGTCAATCTTTGGAGGTGGGGCACACAAGGGGAAAGAGAGTCCTTATTCCCAAATTCAAGGCCTGGCCACTCTCCCAGTTTACCGTGGACCTCTCCCTGGGTCTCAGCCTCCTCATCTGCAAAATGGGTAGACTCCGCCTACCTCGGGAGCCTGCCAAGTAGGTAAACCGAGGCCCTGTCCCAGTGTGTGGCACGCGGCAGACCCAGAGTCGGCACCAGGTCCTCCCAGTGTTCTCTGACAGGGGTTTTCCAGCTCTGGCAGCTGGCACAGGCAGCTCAGAGCAGAAATCCTGTCCCCAACAGGATTCAAGCTGGCACATCCCCAACCCTCCTACTTGGCCCTCTCTGAATGTGCCGTGGCAGTCAACTAAGCAAGTGAGCCATGAGCTACCTAGCTCCCTTGCTTCTCTGTGCCTGGGAGAGTACTGGCCAGGAGGCAGTGCTTGGTATGTGCGGCTGCAGCAACCACAAGTGCCCACGACCCTTCAGGCCCCCCATTCCGTGGTCTGGAGACAGAGGCTGGACACACTGACCCCAGTAGTAGGCTGCACCAAGTCTCCAGAAGGGGCAGACATCTATCCTCTGATACCTGAGGGAAGTCAGGGGGAGGAGGTTCTGGCCCCAGGGGTGGATGAAGGGTCAGGCGAGGCACCAGGGAATGTTTCCGGGGGTATTTTTATCTCAAGAACATCCTTCTACAGGGGGCAGGGGCAGAAGGGAGACAGAGTGTCCTTGGCCCCAGGCCTCTGGGAATAGCAGAGGACAGAGGCCCCTGAGCACTCTCTGCTAGAGTGGCTATTTCAGGCAGCACCCCACCCCAGGGAAGGCATCTGACACAGCTGGGGTTTGGAGGGGCTTCCTGGAGGGAGGAGCAGAAGCAGAGAGAGCCCAGCCTGAAATCGACCACAATACAGTGAGTGGGGCCCCGAATTCCACAGATCGAGGAGCACACCTGGTTCTGTTCTTCACACAGGGCATCAGCCAAGGCCTCCCTGCCTCTGAAACTTCCTGTTCCTATTTTCCAATGAGGGGCTGGCCCTTCCAAGCCTGAGATTCCAGGATTCTGAGGGATTAGGGGATGAGGGTGGTGTAGAGAACAATGCAGGGGCACGCCCTAGTAACAGGGAAGGAGGAAGTGTACTGAGTGCCTAGGTGCACAGGCACTGCAGCCAAAGCACTATGTCAACACATGAAAGAGACTGAGGCTCTAAGAGGACATGAATGCATATTAATGAGCTTGGACTGGATCCCAGAGGAGAGTTTGAAAGTATGAGTTCTGGGGCAATATAGCTTGAGTTCCTATCTTGTCTCTGTCCCTTCCTACGTGGCGTTGGGCAAGTCATATAACCTCTCTGAACTCCAGTTTTCTCACCTGTAAAAATGGCATTAATTATTGGTATCTACCTCATGGGGTGATGATGGTGCTTCAGCAAGTTAATACATGGAAATTGACCAGCTGGAAATCCCTGCCCCCCACCCCACTTCCATCATCACATCTCTGAGTCCGACTCATGCTGGAGAGAGGTCGAAGGCCCCTGGAGGGCCCCAGTTGGACCTCACTCAAGGCAGGAAGGAATGAGCAGATAGACAGACAGAACTCCAGTGGGGAGAAACCCAGTGAGCAAAGGCTCCTATTTTTCTTACAGCAGTAAGTTTTCAAGCTTCAACCTAATTTGAGTCTCAGACATTTCTTAAGTGCCCAGCATGTATGTGCATGGGGAAGCAAATACTTGAGATTAAGTAACAAGAAATATCCTGGGACCTGGAGAGCATTATGCTAAGTGAACTAAGCCAGTCAGAGAAAGACAAATACCATATGATCTCACTCATACGTGGAATCTAAGGAACAAACTGAACTAACAAGCAAAATGGAGACAGACTCATGGATAGAGGGCAGGCTGACAGCTCTGGGAGGGTTGTGGTAAGGGGGTGGAGGGATCGAGCAAAAAAAGAAAAAGGACTCATGGACACGGACAACAGTGTGGTGATTGTGGAGAGTAGGGGGAGACGGGTGAGTGGAGGTCCAAGAGTGCATAAGGGGGTTAAACAGTAATGGAAAAAATGCAATTAAAAAAATAACATCCCAAACCAAAAGAAAAAAATACCGCGAATAAACAGGCTGGATAATTTGCCAACATAAAAATATTTATGATGCTATTTATCAAAACCCACCATAAGCAAAATAAAAGGTATAAATGCTTTGTTTCCTTGATGTTTGTTATTAAAAAATAAAGATTGATGTACTTAATGTACAAAGCATTCTTATAAATCAACAAGAAAAAAGGACACACATTAGGAATAAACAGAGGGCTAGGGCTGGGCTCCCCACTGTGGGTCACACAATCCTCAGTAAGCGATGTCTCAGGAATGTCTACCCCTTAGAGCCTCAGTGCAAGCTGGTTCCTCACTGCAAAATGCCTTGCCCTGCCTTCCAGAACTTGATGCATCCTTCAAGCTCAGAGGATGCCTCCTCCCCTATGAGGCCTTCCAAGATGCCCCTGGGTCCCCTGGTGCTCCTTGCCAAGTCCCCACAACACGTTTCTTGGGCCCCTGGAGCTAGTGCCTGGCTTCAGTGAGTACCTGGCACTGCATCAGAGATTATTCCAGGTAGGATGGCTTAAGCATCTTTGACAAAAGAGGGGATAAGGCACAGAGATGTGCACAGCCTTGTCCAAGGTCACCAGTCATGAGCCACAGAACTGAGCCTGCCACTGAGGCATCCTGCCTCTGGTCCCTCTGTGTTCCAGCCACCTCCTCCACCTCCTCCCTAAGGAGCCCTCCAGGCCTGCTTGTCCCTGGGCGGGGGCGGGGTGGGGAAGGGGGCGGGGAGGGGAGGGGAAGCCCCACCTTGGAGGTCGTATTTCTCCAACACAGGCTGGGCCCAATATGAGGCCTGTCTAGGCAAAGGCCAGGCAGGCCCACGCCCTGAGCTCCCCAGCCTTTGTCCTGCAATGACCCAAAAGCTCTGCTGGGGGAACACAGGGACCATTGCTTTCTCAGTTCCCCTTTTCTTTTCCTCCTCATTTTGCAAATTTGGCTTTGTTTGGGGACCTGAATATTCCCCGGGAGGGCCTGACAGGCCTCTGAGGGTCCTAGGGTTCAACTGGCATGGGCAGGAGGCTGAGTTCTGAGATCAGGAACCTGGGAAAATAGGGTGGGCCCATCACTCTGCCCGGGGCTCCCCTTACAGCCCAGCTCTGAGAGAGCTGCCAAGGCCTTCACCTGCTCACCAGAGCCACACTCGACATTTACTCACTCATCTCCTGCACCTCTATGTGCCTGTAACTGACATCTGAATGGGGCAAGACAAACAGAATCCGTATTGAGGAGAAAAGAACCCAGGTGATGCTGGAGGCAGGGTAGGCACTGTCTTAGAAGTCAGGAAAGACCTCTCTGAGAGAATGTGGGAACAGCGATTCTGAAACAGCAGGGACAAAGGCCTTGAAGCTGGAATGTTGCTCTGTGTGTTTAAGAAGCTCGAGGGAGAGCAATGAGGCTGGAGCTGAGTGCCAGGGAGCGGGCAGATTAGGCGAGAGGGAGCAGGGACAGCTCAGAGAGGACCTGGGCCCTCTTCCTCCTTTACCACGCCCCAGAAACGGCACTCAGAGGAAATGCTTCCCACCTCCTTGCTCTGCCCACATGCCAGACCCTCTGCCCAATGCCCTCTTTTCCTCATTCTCCCTCCACCTCCTATGCATCCTTCAATGCCCACCCCTAAGCCCCAACCCCTTGTGCTTCCCTCAGTCCCAGGCCAGACCACTCTAGGCACTAATTACCTATCCCTCCAAGCAGCCAGGAGGCCCCTGAGGCCAGGACCTAGGTCTGACTGTCTGGAGCCTGGGGCCAGTTCCCAGGAGGAAGCTGAGGAGGGCAGCAGGGACCAGGTCTCAAAGCCCCTCGGAAGTCTAATCCAACCATGCCCTTGAGGCCTTCACTGCCACATGGCAGGCAGGGCTGCAGTCCGCCCCAAGACCACTTCAGTTTCAACTTGTCACAGGACCTTGCCCTGTCTGGGCCTCAGTTTCCCTGTCTGTCAAAGCAGAGGCTCCTCTGGGTCCCGGTCACATTTCTGGTTTCCTTTGTGGTCCTATGTGGATTCTCTCATGTGTTGCGGACATCAAACCGGTGGAGACTGCGGCCGCCCCTGTGAAACGGTGGGGTTGCCTGGGCCGTGTCTTCCTTGTGTGCCCATTTATCCCATAGCACATCTTCACTGAGCACCAGTCATACGAGGCCTCATATGAGGCACAGTGTGAACAGAGTAGAAAGCCCCTGCTGCCTCGGTGCTCAGAACAGATAGGAGAGGAGACAGACATTTCAGAAGAAATGAATAAATGGAAAAGATTCAGGATGCAGGAGGTGCTGGACGGCCCTCCCCAGGAAGCTGTGATCCTGCTGGTTGGGGGAGAGCCAGGGCTTGGAACAGGCAAGGAGTAGCCAAGGTCTGAGGCAAGAGGCTCAGCATGAGGGACAGGGAAGATGAGGTCTGAAAGGGAAAGAGTGGGGTGGGCAGGTAGGGGTCTTGCATGTCCGAGGCCAAACCCAAAGTCCCTTGGGAGTCTTCCCAGGGCCTGGGCCAGGAACATGAACCTGAGGAATTTTCTGGAACACAGGGAAAGGTATTGACAGCATCAGCCTTCCATACATTACCTCACCTTTCCTGAGTAAGGTGCGGGCTGTTCTTGGCTCAGTCTCATGTAGAATGAGGCACAGGGTGGGAAAGCATTCACTGCTAGAGGGTGACTGGACTGACATTCTGACCCCATATCTGTCTCACACCAACCACACCAACCATGCAAACCTTTCCAACCCTACGGAACTGAAACTGTACACCATCATGCATGAGGCATGTCCAACACTTGATACATGCTACTTCAGTTCATGCAATCGTGTCTTTCAATAGAGACAAGAGACTGGGCTCAGAGAGGGTGAGCACCTTGCCCAAGGCCACATGCCAGGCCATAGCAGAGCTGGCATGAGAATCTAGGACTTCAAGGGCCATGGGAACAAAGACCCTGCACTTGACCACATATACCTGGTCCTAATGTCCCTAGGTGAAACGAGTCTCTCCAGATGGCCCAGGACCACCTCCTAGTTGAATGGCTCCTACTGCCTGTCCCTCATTGGCTAACTGATACTGTGGGGACACAGGAGCTGCAGACAGCCTGGCGCTGGTGGGGTGAGGGCCTGGCGTTTGGACCTTGTTTGGCCCCTGCTGTGCTATGTGACCTTGAGCCACTGACCCTCTCTGAGCCTGTGCCCAGAAGAATGAGGTAAGATTAAGGGCATCTTTCCTAGAACAAAGGGTCTTACCAGCAGGTCTCTGCCCTGAGAGCAGGTGAGGCAGCTACCGAGAGTCCCAGGAAAAGCCTTCTTATTCCTGAAGCCTTTATTTACTGCCCAACAACATTAGGAGAGACTGCCTGAGTCTCTCGGTGCTCCAAGAGGAAGAAACAGGATAGAGAGAATCCAGTTGTCCACAGCGACAGGCCAGCCAATGCCAGAGGGGTCGTCCCCCTCTTAAACAAGGCACCCTGGAGAGGTCATGTGCACCTGGTGGTGGGGGCACAGGGCCAGAGCTGAGAGGATGAATGAGGGCACTCCCCCTTTCCACCTGCACACCGGCATCTGCCAGCACAGGAGGGCAGAGACGTGTCAGGGTGTGGTAGGGAGGGATTTGTCCTGTGCTGGTTCTGGCCTCTACATGCTCCGACTCGCCCTGCCCCGCCTCCAAGGTGCACATTCATACTATTAGTCCTTGCCTCAATTTCCACACTGGTTAAATAGGCCTCATGTTAATGCCTCCCTGGTGCAACTGTTGGGAATTAATGAAGTTAGTGGATGCAAGGTGCCCGGGTCATGGTCTAGTACACAACAGGTGCTCATGTGTGCACCATCCTTTCATGAACACACCACCTGGAATATAGTGCATGCTATTCTAGGATAGTCAGGGATATGTGTGCACCTAGCCCCACTTTGCATTTCTCCCCAAACAGACCTTGAGTCAAAGACTTGGGAGCAGATAGTTTAGGAGGTGACCCCAAGGAAAGAAAGACAGGGAAGGAGAGCAGTCAGTTCCAGGTGTGTTGATGAGCGCCTCACCATGGCTCCGGCTCACTGGTGCCTAAAACTTGCACCTTCATTATCCCCCCAGTGACAAAGAAGCCCAATGGTGCTGGGGTAGGAGGTGCTGCCATGGCCTGGTGTTGTCCACCAAGGGTGGCAGGGCGGGGATGACTGGTGGCCAGAGGAGGTGCTCATGCAGAAGTGAGGATGCAGCAAATGAAAGTGCAAGGTATGAAGTGGGCAATTTGACAACTCGCATCTCATGTGCAGCGGTGTGCGTCTGCAGATGTTGTGAATGTCAGCTGTGTACCTCTGCTCCTCTGTGGGAAAACTCAGTGCACGTGCATGGACAGGAGCCTATGTCCTTATGAGGCCGAACCTGCACCAACACCAGCGCAGGTGCTGGACATTCGGGGCTAGGTCTCTGTGTGTCTGCCTTTGCACACATGCATGTGTGTGTTTGAGCTTTGTGCACACATGTATATATCAGATATGGCAACACACATGCGCACGAGCCCAGACTATGTGCATGCGTGTGCACCATAGTCCCTCGCTCTTGCCTGGCAATGCAGATGGTCTGGTCACCTTGGCAACACGGCAGGAACTGGCCGTGCTGGGACAGCCTGGGTTCAAACCACTGAGCCCAAAGAGGCTGAGAAGAAGAAAAAAGAGCTGGAGGGCTCGGAGGGGGTCAGCTCTGCTCACAGCTGCCCCACCTGCCCCGGGACCTGCCCCATCCTGTCCCAGTTGAAGGCTGCTGGGAGCTGGGATGCAGGTCGGAGGCCCTCTATGAGGCCTGACTGGCCATGTGTCCCCAGTGTAGGAACTCTTCAGAGTGCTGGGGAGCCCACCTCGGATGAGAGCAAGCAGGATGAGGCACCCTCCCACACTTACCCCACCTCCCCCACCACGCCCCCCATAGGGTCTGGGGAGGGCCTGCGCCCAGACTCACTGAGCCCCAGAGAAGGCAGCCCCAGACACCAGGCACTTTGTACACCAGGGGGCACTGGGCAGCACGGAGGTCGCCTTCCCTGGACAATCAATGCACTAATTGTACACGCTACCCCATGGCTAGTCCATTAGGACAGGTCATGTGGTGATTTATTCACGAGCTCCTATCTCCTTCTCGTCCCCGTGGCCAGCTCATCAGCCTCGCTGCCTCTGCTGGCAGGGCCCAACCTACAGACACGCTCCCCTAATCTCACTCAAAAATGTTGCATGCTATTTATATTCCATCTGACAGAGTGCATGAGGATGAGAGCGCTGTGATCGCTGCCCATGGGCAGCCAGAGCTGAACACTACAGGGGCATCTGGAAAGCAGACTCGGCCTTCTGGGCGGATGCTGGTGGTTCCTCCCACACTTTGGGGGCAGCTCTTGCCTGAGAGCCTGTGGCAGGCCCTCTGCTCATTGTGTCCTGAGGAAGCCCTGCAGGAAAGAGTCTGCTGTTATCCCTATCTGCCAGATGAGGAAAGCGAGGTTCTGAGAGGCCAACAGTCTCTATGAGGCAAAGGTTGGGACGAAGCTGGGCAGAAGGCACCAGAGCCTGTGCCTTTACTACGCAGCATTGGGCCTCCCTGAGTCCCAGAGCGGCCCTGTGAGACAGGCCCCATCATGATCCCTGTTGTACAGATAAAGAAACCAAAGCTCAGAGAAGTGAAGTAACTTTCCCAGGACTACACAACCAAGAATGGATGCCAGACAGATGACCTTGACTAATAATGTGTTCTCATCCGTGCCCTGGGTGATTCTGTTGATGTGCCCGGGGAGCGGCCCCCGAAAGGACGTGAATGGCTCAGTGCAGTCTGTACCCGCTGCTGCCCGAAACCACAGCCGTGTGGGGTCTCCTCACGTGACTTTTTCAGTGCTTCAATGTCCAGACCTACCTCCCAATGCCAAGGAGAGGCCCAGGCTGGCCAGCTCTGGTAGTTCCAAGGACCCAGCTGGCAGCACAGAGATAAGTGTGAAGGGATCAGGAATCACAATGCTGACCTCTCCTCATCAGCTCACAGAGAAGGGACCCCTCGCCCAGCTGGACAGGCCCAGTCACATCCACACTGGGCTGGGAATTCTGAGAACCCCCTGCCCAACCCCAGGGCATCCCCTAATACCTAGCTTCTCCTGAGACTCCCAGGAACAGAGCCAGCTAGAATCTCAAATACCAAATCTGGAAGTTGGGTGCCAAAAGCCCCTCTGAGGGCAGGAGTGGACATGCAAGGACTTGGTGGCCAGCACAGGGTCTGCAAGCAGTAATCACCCAGAAGCAGGTGCTATGACTGGCATTCATGTCATTTGCACAGCCCAAGGCAGCACACTTGCTTAAATACAGAATGCACAGGCTTTGCCATGGCTAAGTGAGTTTAAATCCCCGTTCTGTGACACCCTGGTTGTATATCTCAGGCACCCAGCTGAGCTTCCCTGAGCCTCAATTTCCTAGCCTGGAAGATGTCACTCCTTCCCTACAGGGTTGTGGAGACAAATCAAGTCCAGGTACATACAGCACTTATCTCCAGCCTCAACAAGCACTAAGAGCCGACCAGCCCCTCATACTTATTCCAACTCTAAGGCCAGGGCAGTTGACACTTCCAAGTGACCACCCAGCCAGTGCCTGCCAGCTGGGGACCCAGAGTAGCCACTGTGCCAGGCTTGACAGGGACTCAGAAACAGCAGGAGTGTAGCCTACCTTGGGGTAGGGGAGTCCCCAGCCAGCTGCAGAGGCCCAGGGGCCCAGAGAGGGCAAGCTGTGCCTGGGCCACACGGCAGGACAGTGCAGGGCAGGGTAGGCTCCGCCCAGGAGTGGCTCTGCCCATTCACCCTGAGTCAGAACACACTTGCCCTCTCCCCAGGTCAGTCTACAACCCTGCCTGAACACCAGTCATGTCCAAATAGCAGCTCTGCCACTCGATGCAGCGAGACCGTAGGCAGGTCACCACCACTCAGGGCCTTAGTTTCTCTGCCTGTAATATGGCGGCACTAAGATGTGATTCTTGTGAGGAACACTGAGTTCATAAACTCCCTAGAACTGTGCCCAGCATAGAGAAACATCATTATCACTATCATTAGCACTTCTGGGCAGCACTGACCATGCTGTGTACTCATGGTCTGTATGCAGGCCTGCCAGCACCAGGGGTCCTCATGCATTTCTAGGCACCCCTTCTCTTTGGCTCCAGCAGGGCCTGAAAAGTGTTCCTAGAAGGAAAATGAACTGACATTTTCTAATGGTTTACCTCTGGCAACACTGAATTCCCAGCCATTCCCACCTCCATACCTTTGCTCAGGCTGTTCCCTCTACCCCACCCCACACCCAGGGGGCCTGGCTCCCAGCTAGCCTCTCGCACGTCCTCCAGCCCCCCAGGCTGGGTGTGGGAACTCATCCGACCCTCTGCAGCCTCTGGGTTTCTCCTTGTCGCAACTCTGACCACACTAGGCATCCCCTCCCACCCCAGCTTCCATTTGAGCTTCTAGTCCTAACTCACACCTGGAGGCCTCCAGCACAGGGCCAGGGATGGAGCAAGGTCTCCAGGGCTGTATGCAGAACAAGAACAACCTGTAATGAGACCCTGTGTTTACTGAGCAGGCACCGTACACCAGGCCTCGTCCACAAGTGTTCTGCCTGGAGTCTCTCATTTAAGCCTCACAAGAATCCTAAGAAATAGATACTATAATTTTACAGGCAAGGAAACTGAGACACAGAGAGGCAACCTAAGAACACTGGAGACTTCACATGGACCAGAGCCAGGACTCAAACTCCCCTCTCTGCTACCGCTCATGGGGCAGGCAAGAGAGGCCAGCACTGGTGACCAGCAGTGCCCTGCAGTGGGTATGGTCCCCTTGCCCCTCAATGTCACCCATTAAGCCTAACCTCAGAGGAGCCCTGCTCTGCCCTCACCAGCCCATATGCAAGTGTAAGAGAAGGACAAAGGAGAAGTAGGGCCGTCCAGCTGGCTTCGGACCTGTGAGACTGCACCATGCATCCAGGCCTCTTTGGCCTCACCTGTAAAGTGGAAGGACTGGGAGGAGGAGGCACCTAGTACAGAGTGGGTGGTCAGCAATCAGTCCTGGAAGAAAGAGACCCCTCTGGGCCCACTGGCCTCCCTCCACTCATGTCTCTCTCCCCTGGCGGTAGATCAGCCCAGATAGGGGCCTGAGGCCCCCGGAGAGACATTAAAGGGCCTGATACCAGATCAATTGCCTGCAGACAACACTGGCCCCACAAGCAAGACAGGCGAAGCACCTGGAGCGCTGCACAAAGGAGAGGAGCAGCACAGGCGCCTGCATACCAGGAAGAACAGCCTAGGGGCCGGGGCGAGCAGAGCCTGCCCCGAGGGCAGTCAACAACACTATGTCTGCAACACGATGCGAGACTCCGATGCTGGGCTTCTGACAGCTGCCCATCAGCCAGAGCCTGACCCTGATTATCCTGAACCCTGAGAAAGAAAACAGCTAGTTAAGAAGGGATCCTGGTGGCTAAATGGGCTCAACTTTGAAAGGGGGGGTAAGGGGGTGGGGGGCAAGAAGGGGGGAAAAGTGGGACAACTGTAACAGCATAATCAATAAAATATAGTTAAAAAAAAAAACAAAAAAAAAACAGAGCCTAGTAGCCATTTCTACCCCAAGGCCTCTCATGCAAACTGCTCTTCATCGAAAAGGCTGCACTGCCTGCCTGCCTGCCTCCCCGGTGTCCCTGCCATCTGAGCAGCCCTTATAAAGGAGTTCCTGGAATCCTATTTCAAGCAATAGGATGGAGGCTTTCCCCGTGCATAGGAGCTGTACAGCTCTGACCAACAAGAGCGGATCTATTATGACCAATCAGGACAGTACTCTTTGAACCAATCAAACTGTGAGAATTTGGAGACCTCATTTAGGACAGACCAATCAGGGGCTGGGGTGGAGACTTCTACCTACATAAGCCAGCTCCCTTCTGGCTCTGGGAATGTACTTTCCCTCTCCATCAAAGTCCAAAGATGGCATTTCCCTGGCTAATGCGTCACCAGAGCACAGCAGATCAAAGAACAGAACAGATGAGCACTGCACAAAGCAGACCAGTGCAGAGGAGAGCTGAGCTGTCTGCCTGGAGAGGCGCCTGGCCCCAAGGCTGTTACTAGCCCTGCTATCATGCTTCCTCCCCGCTGAGCTGCTCCACAGCTCTGCTGTATTACCATTGAGCTGTTTTGCACTGAAGAGTTTCCTTTTCCTCTACACCCCAAACTGAGGACTCTTGTTGGTGTTGAATTGGTGTCAATGACCATCAGTTGACAACACCTAGGCCAGGGCTCAGTAGAGCACCTGGGCCCCCCAAATCCCTTAAACCTGAGTCTCAAGTCCTCATCTGTAAATGGAGATAACAGGAGAAAGGTACCTTCCAGAGTTACATGCAAAAGCAATTGTCCTTTCCTGAGACCCACGGACCTGCACTCTCCCTCCAGCCAAGTATGTGTGTAAAGGGGGGTGTTGGGGGGCAGGAGGACAGGCGAACTAGAGAACCTGGGAGTTGGGGAGATGCAGGCAGACAACAAAAGACTCAAAAGACACGTGGACTTAAAAATCCACCCCTAGCCTAGAAGCAACCTAGGCTCCTACACAGAGTGGTGGGTGGGAGCAAGAGTGGCCAGAAGTTACTGAGGGTCAGAACATGGGGGAACTGGGGGTCCAAGCCATGTCATCCTCACTGCCCGCACCACCCTCCCCACCCCCGTGCCCTCAGGTCACACCCACTCCACTGGTCACAGCACACACAGCCAAGGCACCCCAGTCTCCCCTGCCCACGCCTGCTGTTAGGCTTTTCATCTCTCCCCGCAGTCCATGTCCATCTACACTGCCCCCAAGCTGGATCCCTCCCTGTGGGCCACAACCTACCTATGCTGTTTGCCATTCAGACAGCCTGATCCTATCTACATGGTTGGCCCCAGACCCCACCCTCTGAACTCACTTGCCTAGGTTCCGCCAATTGTGAGAGGGGGAAATAGAGGGGAATCCATGAATATCCGCTCTCTCAACAGCACTAGCCTAGCACCCCCGGGCCAAGGGGAGCCAGCTGGCTCAGATCCCCTCCAAATCCAGCTGCCGGGACCAGCCTTGGTGGGGGGCTCCCGCCAGCATTTCAGTGTTGACAGGCTAATGAGAAGTGGGGGGATCAGCTGGGCCAGAGTCTTTTGCCTCAAACAGCTGCAGCCTTGTGGAGGGCAGGGGGCGGGACGGGGGTGCACAGAGGGAGAGAACCTGTGGAGAGAAAGCTGTCCGTTGCCTGGCTTTTTACTTACCCCACCAAACCAGGCAGACACACGCTTTCCTGGGGAGCCCCCCCCCCACTGAACTGAGCACCACTGAGCACATACACGTCTGTGTCCATAACCCTATAAGAACACACAGAGCGTCTACTGTGTGCCAGGCCCACAGGCGCCCCTGGACACGTGACCCCACTAGGAACTCCAGTGGGCAGATCATTCCCATTTTACACTCAGGAAACTAAGGTTCAGAAGAGCTCTGTGGCATGCCTAAACCGCCTCCTGCAGAAGTCACTGCCGCACAGGAAGTGCAAGAGGAGGGGAAACTCCTTCAGAAAGCCCCCTGCACAGGCCACAAACCTGGCCATCTACACGCTGGAAGGACAGCACCAGTGTGTGGAGACTGGATTCTCACATTCACTGTGCAGATGGGAAACCCAGTTGGTGAATCAGCGGGGCCAGGAAGCAGCCTTGCCAAAAGAAGGAAGCCCAGCTTAGCCCTCCTCACCTGCGGGGTAGTCCTAGGCATTTCTGGGTGGCCATCCTTGGTACCTGTGTAGCAGCTTCCTTTTCTCTAGAGGAGTGGGACAGAGGTAGGGAGGGGACAGAAGCTCCAGAGAAGGTGGGAGCCCAGCTCTGGCCATGGAGACTCTGAGGCACCTGCAGACACCTCAGGGAAACCCACCTGGGCAGGTGGGTGGCTGAGCCTGGAGATAGAAGAAAGGTCTGGACTAGGGATGAAAACTGGGAGCTGGGTAAGAGATGGACTGAGGTGTGCAAGGGAAGGAGGGGACACCCCGGTGAGCAGACCTCAGGGAGGAGGGTGAGCCACATGGCCAGAAGACAGGGTAAGTGCTAAGCCACTGAGGTGTTCCCAGGGGATTGAGGGCAGGCAGGATGAAGGCTAGAGGTGACCATGAACCTCAACAGTTTGCTGGCATCACAAAAGTGAAGGCCAAGAGGAGCAACTGAAGAAAGGAGTGGGGACATCACCTGGGAGGTGTGTAGTTCCTGACAGAGAGAAGTGAGGCAGGAGCTAGGGGGCTCGAGGGAGGCGCTTTAATGTTGGAAGATGCCTTTCAGAGGTAATATGAGGGGGCACCCAAAAGAACGGAATTTATTTATTTAAAAAATTGTGTGTTTAGCCCTGCTGGTGTAGCTCAATGGATTGAGTGCCAGCCTGAGAACCGAAGGGTCACAGGCTCAATGTGCAGTCAGGGCACAAGCCTGGGTTGTGGGCCAGGTCCCCAGCAGGGGGCGCGTGAGAGGCAACCACACATTGATGTTTCTCTCCCGTCCCCTCTCTAAAAATAAATAACTAAAATCTTTTTAAAAATTGTGTATTTATTCTCTCACGTTTAAACTTCAGTCACCTTCAAAGCACTGTCCATTTGATGCAGTACGCTCATCCAGCCTTTTTTCCACCGCTCAAAACAGTTTTTGAACTCATTGATTTGGATGCTTTTTAGTGCTTCTGCCATTCTTTGTTTCACCTCTTCCACATTGGCAAAACATTTCCCTTTGAGGACTTTTTCATCAGAGGAAACAAAACTAAGTCTCTGGGGGCAAGATCCAGTGAATACAGAGTGTGGGGCATGAGGATCATGCTGTTTGGGGTCAAAAACTGCTGAACACTCAGCAAGGTGTGGGCAGGTGCTGATAATGCGCCCATTATGAAATGGGCAAACCTGTTCAAAGAGTCTTCAAAAGAAAAATTCACTGAAGCCTAACACAGATTCTCACAACAGCGCCCCTGATGCACTGACACAGACGGGCTCCTAGAACCCTCACCTAGCAGGGGAAGCCTGTGCTACAGGGGTCCTGCCAGAAGATAATTCCAGGGTTTTTTTGAGGGTTCCCTCTCATATGTTTTCCGAAGCTTAGACAGATAACTACCACAGGACCAGCAGTTTCACCCTGACGTGTACACCCACGAGAATTGAAAACAGGTGCTCAAACAAAGCCACATGCACAAATGTTCACAGTGGCATCATGATTCACAGTGGTCACAGGTCCATCAACTGCTTCAGGATAAACAAAGTGCGGTGCATCCGTATGGTGAGGACTCCCTCGGCCGGAAGGAGGACTGAGGCACTGATCTAAAACATGGATGAGCCTCAGAAACAATCTGCTAAGTGAGAGAAGCCATACTAAAAAGGGTGACAATCTCTGGTTGGTCAGGCAGGATCTGTCTCCAGGATGCCGGATTCAGGGCCCAACCTAGATCTAACCTGGAGGGTTGAGGGACGCTTGCAGGACAATCCAAGACATTCTCGGTGACAAGATCTCTGGTCTGGTGGTCTGGTTGTCTGTCCTACAGGAGTTGGATTTTGTCCTTTGTGTGGAAATTTGCATTTGCCTTGTCTTATATGTAAATGTGCCAGCTGAGGGGGTGGGGGAGTTAATTTTAATAACCAAATGCAGCCCCAGGGATGCACTCATTCTTTGGAATTGGATAAAAGAGCTCTGTTTATTTGATTTAAAGGAATTAAGCTCTTTCCGTGGCTGGTATGGCTCAGTGAACTGCCCAAAGGGTTGCCAGTTCAATTCCTGGTCAGGGCACATGCCTGGGTTGCAAGCCAGGTCCCCAGTTTGGGGTGAGAGGCAGCTGGTTGATGTGTCTCTCTCCCTCTTACTCCCTCCCTTCCCCTCTCTCTAAAAAACAAATAAATGAAATCTTTAAAAAGAAAGAAATTAAGCTCTTACATACATTAAGAAATATAACAAATGAGTCAATGGCAGGCAACTGCTCCAGGCTGGGAGTCTGCTGTGCATTTGGGAGGCACTGTTTCCTCAGTGGAGCTTCTTGGGTTCCTCGGGTTTCAGCCTTCACTGCCCACACATAAGCCTCTCTCCTGTACCCCCTCCCCACTCTGCTTCCACCCAGGGAGGGCACTGTCTGAGCCGCTGTGCCAAAGCAGAACTCACGATGGGAAATGGGAATGGCACCCACGCAGTTCCCTGAACACAGCGAGACACCTTCACAGAGGAGCCTCATGGTTTCCAGGGGAGGTGACCTGGGACCAGCAGAGCGGAGCAGCAAAGGTTTGGCTGTGGGACTCGGGGTCCAGTCTATGGCTACTGGTGTAAAGATATATGCTTGGGTTACATGGGAAGCGTTACTAGTTTTATCTATGAGCTGTTTGAATACAACCCCCACTACTTCTCTTCCTCTGAAGGATAAGGAAAAATGACATGCCCCACCCCTTCAAAGAGTCTCATTGGTATAAGGAGGCAGTCTATTAGCAGGTGTGATTCCAGAAGTTTTACCAAAGGTGTGGTACAGAGGCCAGATATCCTGGGAGTATTGAAAACTAAATAAAACTAAGATCACCTGATTGGATTGGTGTGAGAAAAAGAGAGAAAAGTCTGCAAAGGTTTAAAAATGAAGTTTGAGTCAGCTTTACTGGACTTGCAAAGTAAAGCAGATAGAATCAGCCAGATGTATGTGTTTTGAGTAACAGAAGCCAAAAGGTTGGGCTTCCTAGCCACATAGTGTGGGAGGAAGATGGAAATGACACAGATAAATGAATTACTTTTATTCTGATGGGAAAATCTGTCAAACATTTTAGAGTGGTCAGAGTGTCCTATGTCTCATGCACATGTGAGTGTGTGCAGTCAAGGAACCTGGTATCTGTCGTGACTGAAGAGTAGGGTTGAGCAAGGCCAAAAATGCATTAATATTGGAACACCTATTTCTAGCTTCCCTGGAGGATGGTTAAAAAAGTAATTTACTGGTTCCCTGTCCATTTATATGAAAAAGTATATACCCAGAAGGATGGTTTTGAGGTCACTGGCTCTGGGCAGGTACATCCCTTGTGTCAGAGCCCAGTCAAGTCCAAAAGACTCCTGAGACCATTTTCCTGTCTGAGCAGCCACCTGCTAGCTCCTTCTGTCCCCTCCAAAGCTGTGGGGAGGCTGGAGTGGGGCAGGTGGAGGTGAGAGAGCTTACTCTCT